>JACBWV010000152.1:323637-354965 GCA_013435795.1 Chlamydomonas sp. ICE-L
GCTAATGTTTCCCCCCCCCCCCCCCCCCCCTGGATTCGTCTTTTTCTTTTAGTAGTCCCTAACCCTATATCTTGGGCTTACTGTTTTGGGCTTCCTCCTTGCCTCTTGTTTTGCTTGTCTTTTTTTTTTTTTTTTACAAAGGGGGAACCAGAAAGGCGCAACTGATAAAACCTAGCCCTTTGTGCCGAGGAAAAAGCCACAAAGACAAGTCAGAACGCTAAGGGTCAGCTAAGGACGGACACCACCTGGGCGACTTAATGAACAAAGGACGTAAACAAACAGAGAACAAACAAACCAGAGAGGCAAGGAAGAAGCCAAAAACAGGAAGCCCAAGAGAAGGGGCTAGAAAAAAATACCTATGAAGGTGGGGGCCATAACATTGCAACGGGCATAACATTGCAAAAAAATGGGCCATAAAATGGGCAAAAAAAAACGGGCCATAAAATGGGCAAAAAAATGGGACATAAAAATGGGCAAAAAAAACGGGCCATAAAATTGCTAAAAAATACCTATGTTGGGGGGGGGCCATAAACATTGCAAGGGGCCATAACATTGCAACGGTCTGTCACCGGATCAGAAGACTGAAAGAGAGATGCAAACTAAGGAGGACTTAAAGGACAACTATGCGAGAAACTAAGAGAAAAAAGGGGGGGAGGGGGGGGAGGGGGGGGACTAAGGAGGCAACTGAGGGGGAAACTAAGGAGGCAACTAAGGGTGGAAACTGAACTAGGGGAAGCAAACTATGGGAGAAACTGCAAAAACAAGCCAAAAGCAGGGAGGGCAACCAGAAAAGAAGAAAGACAACTGGAAGCAAAGCGAAAACCTAAAAGACTGGTCTGGGCATGTACAACAGGAATGAAGACAGAGACAGTATCAAGATCTAGATCTTGATCTGGATCTTAGCGCAGATGTGGACCTTGATCTTGGTCCAGATCTAGCCCTAGATCTGGAACGTTGTCGTGTGCTGTGTCCAAATCTGGAACCTGATCATGATCTGGGGCAGGGTCTTGATCTTGGGCTTGGGCTGGATCTAGGTCAGGGTCAAGATCGGGGCCTAGAGCTGGGGCTTGGCTGGACCTAAGTCAGGGTCTAGATCAGGGTCTAGAGCTCGGGAATGGGCTGGGTCTGGGTCAGGGTCTAGAGCAAGGTCTAGATCCGGGTAATGGGCTGGATCTGGGCAGGGTCTAGATCAGGGTCTAGAACTAGGGCTTGGGCTGGGTCTGGGATTGGGTCTGGGATTGTAGGGAGCGCTGGGGCCATGGGGATTGTCATTTCCATGGTGCGGGTATCAGGCTCCTGGTCACCGGGAGTGACCCCAATCATGGTGCAAAAGATCGGGGGGGTGGCCCATAAGCTTGCAAAGGAAGCCACTGTGAGAGAGCAATCTAGGCCACGCCACCAATCTGACAGAAGGCGCCATTATCAAGGTGTCGAAGATCCGTCTGGGTGCGCATCCAGTCCCTGGCGATGGCTTGGTGAAGGTGGCCAAGGGCAAGGCAGATAGCCTTGTGGTAGAAGGGGCTCAGAATGGTCCAGTCTGTCAGCCCGGACAACGGACCTGCCATATCGCGCCCAAGGTGGTTATACGCAGGAAGGACCACAACCTTAGGGTAGAGGGAGGAGGGGGGTTTCCCGGGCCAAAGGGTGATGTCGTCACCGGGAGGAAGAAGGGGTACGAGGAAGGCCGCTGCCCCACCGGTGAGGGTCTTCCCAAGTGGGAAAGGAGCCAGTCTATGACAGAGGCAGAATCAGGGCATTCCAAGAAAGCGTGAGACATTGTGTCCTGATAAAGGTTGCTAATGTTTCCTCCCCCCCCCCCCCCCCCCCCCTGTATTAGGTCTTTTTCTTAGTAGTCCCTAGCCCTAGATCTTGGGCTTACTGTTTTGGGCTTCCTCCTTGCCTCTTTGGTTTGCTTGCTTTTTTTTTTTTTTTACAAAGGGGGGAACCAGGAAAAGGCGCAACTGATAAAACCTAGCCCTTTGGTGAGCCAAGGAGAAAAGACCAAAGAAAAAGTCAAGAACGGCTAAGGGGACAGCTAAGGGACGGACACCACCTGGGGCGACGTAAGGGGACAAAGGAGGCCGGGAACAGAAGACAAACAAACCAGAGAGGCAAGGAAGAAGCCAAAAACAGGAAGCCCAAGAGATGGGGCTAGGACTACTAAGAAAAAAGACCTATGAAGGGGGGGGCCAAAACATGCAACCTCTAACAGTCACCGGATCAGAAGACTGAAAGAGGAGATGCAAACTAAGGAGGACTAAAAGGAAAACTATGCAAGAAACTAAGAGAAAAAGGGGGGAGGGGGTCTGTCTGCTGTGTCCTTACCTCTCTGGTTTGTTTCTCTAAACAGGCTGCCATTACCTTGCTGCAGAGCCCTGATGATTCTGCACGAGCAAAACACATCGATATCGCTCATCACTTTGCCAAGGAAAGAGTTCTGATGGGAGATGTGATCTTCAAGTATTTGAGCACCAATGAGATGGTGGCTGATGGCTAGACCAAGCCTTTGAGCAGGGTTCCCTTTGACAACTTCAAGAGCATGCTGGGCTTGAAGATTTTACTGGCCGACCAGTTTTAAATTTGTGGATAAATGACAGTCATGGTTCAGGGTACTTCAATTGGCCAATTTTACCAGCGCTATAGCGCACTGGAGAAAAATAAATCTGCGCTATAAGCGCAGAGGCATAAAAACCGCAGCGCTTTCCAAAGCCTCACAAAAAAGCGCAACCGTTTTTTTTCCAGCGCTTTTCTTGTGCTGCTGGTGAACTGGTGGGGTGCCAGGAGACTCTTGTGGGTTTTTTTTTTTGGGGGGGGGGTTGGGGGGGGTGTCAGCATTAATTGCGGTGCTCTCACGTGTTTTATGACTTTGTGACTACTTATGTACTTCCTTAGGACTATCGGCTCTGCCAGTACTGTACCAGCTTCCCGTAGTGACAGCTTCCTGTAGACTGAGTCATCCTTGAGGCCTCAGTGACAGCTTCCTGTTAGCTGCGTCACCGGTCTAGCCTGTACCCTGTTAGGTTCCAGGCTGCCGCCCCTTCCTCCACTGGTGCCCCTTAATGGGTCTCCTGTGCTTATAACTTACTCTCGTCTCCGCATTTATAGATTGGCGTGTCTGCCCACACTTTGTCCACTCTCCGGAGTGTTATCCAAGCTGATAGGTTATACGGTCCTTCATTTACTACCACTGCTTTACGATGCAACTTCCGCGAGGACCTCCCGCTAATTTTGAGAAACTCCATGACATGGATGGTCTTTCCTGGACGCGCGGGATGCGCAGTATCATTCTCAGCGATGGATGCGACCGAGTCCTTCCAACGGAGGACCGGCTCCTCTTGATGATTGGCTAAATGTTTGTGCGCCAGCGGCCTCTGCTAACGGTCATGAGAGTCCTTCCGCCATCGTGGAAGTAACCCCCCCCGGTCATTCCTCCATCTTCTCTTCCTTTTCCTCCCCTGCCGTCTGTCGCCTCCTCCCGTCTGTCATAGATGACTGTGACGTGCAGACTCAAGTCGGCGACTAGCCTAGACATCGGTGGAGATACCCCGTCTTCGTCTGCTTGCGTCCTTGACGTCGCTAACCTTTCTCCGGTGTTTGAGGCTCTGCCTGCATACCGGAGGTTGCCAAGCCGACCAAGCTCCCTGCTGATGTCTACGTCGTCTTTGCCCCCTTTGCTCTGCCCAGCCGACGGTCGGCTACTGGCATTTTTTTTTTTTTTTTTTTTACAAAGGGGGGAACCAGGAAAAGGCGCAACTGATAAAACCTAGCCCTTTGTGACCAAGGAGAAAAGACCAAAGAAAAAGACAAGAACGGCTAAGGGACAGCTAAGGGACGGACACCACCTGGGCGACGTAAGGGACAAAGGAGGACGGGAACAGAAGACAAACAAACCAGAGAGGCAAGGAAGAAGCCAAAAACAGGAAGCCCAAGAGAAGGGGCTAGGACTACTAAGAAAAAAGACCTATGAAGGGGGGGCCATAACATTGCAACCTCTAACCGTCACCAGATCAGAAGACTGAAAGAGGAGATGCAAACTAAGGAGGACTAAAAGGAAAACTATGCGAGAAACTAAGAGAAAAAAAGGGGGGGAGGGGGGGGGGGGGGGGGGGGGGGGGACTAAGGAGGCAACTGAGGAGGAAACTAAGGAGGCAACTAAGGGTGGAAACTGAACTAGGGGAAGCAAACTAAGGGAGAAGAAACTGCAAAAAACAAGCCAAAAGCAGGGAGGCAACCAGAAAAGAAGAAAGACAACTGGAAGCAAAGCGAAAACCTAAAAGACTGGTCTGGGCATGTACAACAGGAATGAAGACAGAGACAGTATCAAGATCTAGATCTTGATCTGGATCTTAGCGCAGATGTGGACCTTGATCTTGGTCCAGATCTAGCCCTAGATCTGGAACGTTGTCGTGTGCTGTGTCCAAATCTGGAACCTGATCCTGATCTGGGGCAGGGTCTTGATCTTGGGCTTGGGCTCGATCTAGGTCAGGGTCAAGATCAGGGCCTAGAGCTGGGGCTTGGGCTGGACCTAAGTCAGGGTCTAGATCAGGGTCTAGAGCTCGGGAATGGGCTGGGTCTGGGTCAGGGTCTAGAGCAAGGTCTAGATCCGGGTAATGGGCTGGATCTGGGGCAGGGTCTAGATCAGGGTCTAGAACTAGGGCTTGGGCTGGGGCTGGGAGTGGGTCTGGGATTGTAGGGAGCGCTGGGGCCATGGGGATTGTCATTTCCATGGTGCGGGTATCAGGCTCCTGGTCACCGGGAGTGACCCCAATCATGGTGCAAAAGATCGGGGGGGTGGCCCATAAGCTTGCAAAGGAAGCCACTGTGAGAGAGCAATCTAGGCCACGCCACCAATCTTGACAGAAGGCGCCATTTTTTTTTTTTTTTTTTTTTACATAGGGAGGAACCAGGAAAGGGAACATATGATAAAACCTAGCTCTATGTGACCAAGGAAGAAAAACCAAAGAAGAAGACTAGAGGACATGGACCAAAAATCCGCTAAGACAAATAGGTTGCTGATAGACTGCTGATAGACTGCGCTGACATGCTAATGGAGTGATGCTAGGCTGCTGATAGACTGCTAATGGTGTGATGCTAGGCTGCTGATAGACTGCGCTGACATGCTAATGGAGTGATGCCCTGATGCACAGGCTACCGGTTTATTTGCTAGCTGCTTTAGTGCGCCTTGGTTTTTCCTTGCTGGTCAGTGGATCTTGTGGGGGTTCTACCCTTTCACCGTCCAGGACGTTTTCTAAGGAGTTTGATTTGCTTCTTTCGATTTTTTTTCAGTTACCTTGTTAGTGTTAGCTTTGGCCCTGTCCTGTTTTTTGTTGCATGCCGCGCTCTGGTCGTCTTTGCAGAGCTTGCTGATCTGCATGGGTGACCTAGCGACATGTTACTAGGCTGCTGAGAGTATGTGCTGGTTTGCTACAGGAGTGATGCCCTGATGCACTGGCCTGTTACAGGAGTGATGCCCTGCAGTGTTTTAATCTTAGATCAGCAAGACCTTCGGGTGCATGCCTTTCCTTCTTTTTCTGTGTTGCTCTTGGAGGTTACAGTGGTGTTTTATTGGTTGGGGAGAAACAGTGTTGCTTGGAGGTGGGGGTGGTGCTCGGAAGGCCCTTTGTCCTTTGTCCTCCTAGTAATTAGTTTGTGTCCCTCGGTCTTTTGTCCCCTAGTCTTTTCGTCTTTTGTCTTCGGATCTTTTGTCTTAGCGGACTTTTGGTCCATGTCCTCTAATCTTCTTCTTTGGCTTTTCTTCCTCGGTCACATAGGGCTAGGTTTTATCAGATGTTCCCTTTCCTGGTTCCTCCCTATGTAAAAAAAAAAAAAAAAAATGATCTAAGACAAAAGACGAAAAGACTAGGGGACGAAAGAACGAGGGGCCATTATCAAGGTGTCGAAGATCCGTCTGGGTGCGCATCCAGTCCCTGGCGATGGCTTGGTGAAGGTGGCCAAGGGCAAGGCAGATAGCCTTGTGGTGAAGGGGCTCAGAATGGTCCAGTCTGTCAGCCCGGGACGAACGGACCTGCCATATCGCGCCCAAGGTGGTTATACGCAGGAAGGACCACAACCTTAGGGTAGAGGGAGGAGGGGGTGTCCTGGGCCAAAGGGTGATGTCGTCACCGAGGAGGAAGAAGGGGCAACGAGGAAGGCGCTGCCCACCGGTGAGGGTCTCCCAAGTGGAAAGGAGCCAGTCTATGACAGGGGCAGAATCAGGGCATTCCAAGAAAGCGTGAGACATTGTGTCAGCAGTGTGCAGCTGCAAGCAGTCAGGGCTGGAGCAGACTATGGAGGGGGGGTCGTCTTGGTTGACCCGTTGGAAGCGTCCTCGTACATGAGCAAGGAACGCATTGCAGCCCAGGGTGCCATGAAGCAAGCTCCGGCAAGTCTTTTCTGGTTGCCTCCCTGCTTTTGGCTTGTTTTTGCAGTTTCTCCCTTAGTTTGCTTCCCCTAGTTCAGTTTCCACCCTTAGTTGCCTCCTTAGTTTCCCCCTCAGTTGCCTCCTTAGTCCCCCCCCCCCCCCCCCCCCCCCCTCCCCCCCTTTTTTCTCTTAGTTTCTCGCATAGTTTTCCTTTTAGTCCTCCTTAGTTTGCATCTCCTCTTTCAGTCTTCTGATCCGGTGACGGTTAGAGGTTGCAATGTTATGGCCCCCCCCTTCATAGGTCTTTTTTCTTAGTAGTCCTAGCCCCTTCTCTTGGGCTTCCTGTTTTTGGCTTCTTCCTTGCCTCTCTGGTTTGTTTGTCTTCTGTTCCCGTCCTCCTTTGTCCCTTACGTCGCCCAGGTGGTGCCCGTCTCTTAGCTGTCCCTTAGCCGTTCTTGTCTTTTTCTTTGGTCTTTTCTCCTTGGTCACAAAGGGCTAGGTTTTATCAGTTGCGCCTTTTCCTGGTTCCCCCCTTTGTAAAAAAAAAAAAAAAAAGTGATGGTATAAGGACGGTGGAGAGTCTTGTCAGCGAGGCGTACCCACACCTGCGAAAAGCCTGCACGTAGAGGGAGGGAGACTTGAGGTTTGTCTTGTCTTTGAGTAGTTCTCTCCGCTGGGCCTGGACGGGAGGGGCGGACACGTTGTAAGTCCACCCAAGCGTTCTGTGGGAGGTCTTCAGGGGAGGGGACTGGAATAGGGGTGACAACGAGCGCTCTCTCTGTTGCTGAGGCAATCCATCGGGATTCAAGACCACGGAGGCCTCGCAGGTCAGGGTTAGTGCTAGGGTGAGTGTCCAAGGTGGAGGGGGGTAGAATGCTCCACAGCCTGGGCCAAGCAGCACGTTCCTCGGTATAACCTGGCACAAAATGGTGGGAACTGGGGCTTTGTTGCATGATATGTTGGTGAAGAAGGGCCTGCCGTGCTTGGCGCACAGAGAGTTCAAGAAGGTTCACCTCAGTATCATCATGGAGGTGGAGACCTCATGTTGTTGGGTCCAGTTGGAGGTCCTCCCAAAGACCAACCAGCCATGGTTCCAAGAGCTCTTGCCTCTGGTGGGGGGGGAGGCCTTGCTGGATCAGCTGCTCCTCAAAGTCTGCCCGTAACCATGCTTCTCGAGGTTTCTTGCGTAGGGTGATGAGGGCAGCTTGGGGATGTCCTTGGGGGGGAAGGGCAGGAAGGGTGAGAGGGTGTAACCGGCCAGAGGGCCAGACCTCCCAAAGACGGTCCTCTCCAGTGAGGGGATCTGGCCCCTCTGCAAGGGGACCAGCAGGGGCCACAGCGGAAAGAGCTTCCATTTGGGAGGTGGAAGTTCAGGAAGGAGGACAGCATCCCGCCAGGGGTCTGGCAGAGAGGAGAGGATGAAGTCAAGGTCTTGGACAGCAGCGGGAGGGAGGTGAGCTCGTTGTTGATGAGCTGAGCGGATGTCCTTGAGACGGTGCCACGAGAGTGCTTGGGAGGAGAGCACTTGGTTTGAGGTGATGGGCATGGACGGAAAAGGAGGGGTATTGTTGAAGGTGGTTTCCAGTAGGATGGATTGGGGGCACTGCATGGGCGGAGCGATAATTCTACGAATGTTCAGCAGGAGAAAAGCCTCTGCACTTTCCCGGGCCAAGTTGGTGGTGATTGAGGCGATGTCCACAGAAGACAAAAAGGTAACCAGGGCATGGTATCCACTTGGCTGACCTGGAGGAAGGCGCACAGCCCGAGAAATCTCGTGACGGTAGAGCTGCTGCCAGGGGTGACCTGTGTAACTGAAGAGGAGCCATGTGGTCTTGGCCAGCATAGAAGCCGAGTGGGAAGCAAGATGGGGTACAGCAAGCCCTCCTCGATGAAAAGGAAGGACGGCTGTCCCGAAGCGGGGGAAGAGGTGTCCTGGACGTGGTGATTCCTCCTCCTGCAGGCTAGAGGTTGCAACAAAGGCATTGAGAGAAGATTGCAACTGCTGGCGGAGAGGCGCTGGTGGTGATGCAAAGTTAGCCTGGAAGATGAACTTGGAAGCCAAGCATTGCATAGCAACATGCGCCCTTCCAATAACATTGAGATTGCGTGAGAGCCATGGAGCTGCTGCACGTGAGATGCTATGGGGCATGTGCTGGTAGGCTGCAGCCTTGCAAAGGGCAGTGTCTGCACCGAACGGCACGCCCAGCAATCTGTGAGGTGTGTCTGGGGGATGGAGGTGGTAACCAGTCAAGTGATGGGTGCCAAGGGCGGGGTCCAGATCTGCAGGGAGGGGTATGTCTGGGGGAAGTTCAAGAAGCAGAAGACGGGTCTTGGGAACAGACTGGGCGGGTAAGCCAGCCGAATTGGCTACGACGTATGTCTCCTTGATGATAGGCCCATCTGTGGCTGGGTTGAGGACAAAGTGCTTGCCATCGTCAGCAAACGAGAGGGTGGCAGGGGCCAACTCTCCTGAGGGAAGACGGAAGGATTGCAGAGTTCCACAAGATCTCAGTTGGTTATTGTAGGTGATGAAGGGCTCAAAGATGATGACCCATTGATTACAGCTCAAGGCCCCACCCTGAGGGAAGCCGGAAGTGTTGGGGAAGGAGGTAGTGAAGAAACCGTTGAGACGCACTCGCGTAGAGCTGCCATTCATGAGGATATCGCACCAGCGCGTGATGCCCGCACTATTGAATCCCATGGCTGACATTGTCTTTAGGAGCCATCCCCTGTTGACAGAATCATAAGCTTTAGTGAGGTCAGAATGCAGCAACCAGCCTGGTAAGCCAAGCTCTTTCAAGCGCGCAGCCAAGCCTAGGTGATAGCGGATGTTGTCACTGATGTCTCTGCCACGGAGGAAAGCTGATTGAGTGACGTCGATGAGATATTCCAGTGGGCGTTGCAGCCGGTGAGCCATGATCAAAAGGATCAGCTTAAGGTCGCAATTGAGAAGGGTGATAGGACGGTAACCTGCGAGGGAGTCTTGGGGCTGACCAGTCTTGTGGAGAAGGCAGATGGTTCCCTGAAGGAGGGGTGCTAGGGGGGCCGAGTTAACTTGATCTTGGAAGGCAGAGTTGAAAACCCTTTGAAGGATCGGGGACAGTTCTTCATGGAACGCATTGTAGACTTCAAAGGGAAGTCCGTCATAACCTGGGCTGGAGCCTCGAGAAGCAGAGCGGATGGCAAGGTCCATCTCCTCTGATGTGATTAGGCCATCGCCATTGACACCTTCTGCAAGGGCTGCATAACTAGGGGGGAGGGGACGAGGGAGGGATGTGAGCAGAAGATCCTGGTTAGCCTGGTTGATGTGAGGGTTTGGACGATACAGTCCAAAGGAGGAATCAGCACTATAAAAGTCCCGAGCATACTCCAGTCCTATGTTGACTCCTATCATTGAAGAGAGGTCAGCCACAGAAAGGGGGTGATGCTGGGGTGGCCCTGGAGGCTGGATAAGCTTGATGTGGACTGGGGGGTGAGGGGAACGGGAAAGGTGGTGGAAGTAGAAGGAAGATGAATCCCCAAAAGTGTGCTCAAGGATAGGTAGAGCTTTGAGCATTGGAGCAAGGAGTTGCTGCCAAGCGAGTGTTGCTGCTAATGCCTTAGCCTTGGCTATGTTGAGGCGTGCCAGGAAAGAAATTGCATCGGGGGAGAAATGCACCTGTGAGAATTCCTGCCGGGCGTCGTCCTCTGCTAAGCGGGCGGCACGCTGGCGGGCACGGCGATGCTTCTTGTAAATGGCCCAACTGCTGGTGCGAATAACTTCCTTCATGTTGTCCCATTTTGTGACGATGTCTGAATCGGGTAAGAGGTTTAGGAGGAGGGATTGTGAAGCGATGATGTTCTTGAGCTCATCACAAGCTTCTGGAATGTTGAGGAGGAGGAGGGGGAACCCTTGCAGACCTTGGCCCTTGGGTGGAGCGTGGCCTAGGAAGGAGAGGGTTATAGACACAGGGCGGTGGTCAGAGATAAAGCCAGAGGTAGGGAGAATGGAGAAAGTGGCTGTGAAGAGGGCTAGGAGGGAGTCTGAAGCCAGCCAGCGGTCAAGCCTACCGCCCGATGAGGCTGGGATGCTCCAATGTGTGAAGTCTTTGGCAGTCGGGTGCGTGTTCCTCCAGATGTCTTGTAGGCTGTAGGTATTCATGATGTCTGCAAGGGGAGGTGCCCCCTGCATGCGACTCATGGGGTCAATATTGAGTCTGTGAGGAGGGTAGACCGCATCGAGGGGGTCAAGAATGCAGTTGAAATCACCAACAACGAGAAAAGGGCGTCCGTCAGTGGGAAGGTTGGGACGCACGAGCAAGGTCTAGATCCGGGTAATGGGCTGGATCTGGGGCAGGGTCTAGATCAGGGTCTAGAACTAGGGCTTGGGCTGGGTCTGGGATTGGGTCTGGGATTGTAGGGAGCGCTGGGGCCATGGGGATTGTCATTTCCATGGTGCGGGTATCAGGCTCCTGGTCACCGGGAGTGACCCCAATCATGGTGCAAAAAATCGGGGGGGTGGCCCATAAGCTTGCAAAGGAAGCCACTGTGAGAGAGCAATCTAGGCCACGCCACTAATCTTGACAGAAGGAGCCATTTTTTTTTTTTTTTTTTTACATAGGGAGGAACCAGGAAAGGGAACATCTGATAAAACCTAGCCCTATGTGACCAAGGAAGAAAAACCAAAGAAGAAGACTAGAGGACATGGACCAAAAGTCCGCTAAGACAAAAGATCCAAGACAAAAGACGAAAAGACTAGGGGACAAAAGAACGAGGGACACAAACTAATTACTAGGAGGACAAAGGACAAAGGGCCTTCCGAGCACCACCCCCACCTCCAAGCAACACTGTTCCTCCCCAACCAATAAAACACCACTGTAACCTCCAAGAGCAACACAGAAAAAGAAGGAAAGGCATGCACCCGAAGGTCTTGCTGATCTAAGATTAAAACACTGCAGGGCATCACTCCTGTAACAGGCCAGTGCATCAGGGCATCACTCCTGTAGCAAACCAGCACATACTCTCAGCAGCCTAGTAACATGTCGCTAGGTCACCCATGCAGATCAGCAAGCTCTGCATAGACGACCAGAGCGCGGCATGCAACAAAAAACAGGACAGGGCCAAAGCTAACACTAACAAGGTATCTAAAGAAGCAAATCAAACTCCTCTTGACAGAAGGCGCCATTATCAAGGTGTCGAAGATCCGTCTGGGTGCGCATCCAGTCCCTGGCGATGGCTTGGTGAAGGTGGCCAAGGGCAAGGCAGATAGCCTTGTGGTGAAGGGGCTCAGAATGGTCCAGTCTGTCAGCCCGGGACGAACGGACCTGCCATATCGCGCCCAAGGTGGTTATACGCAGGAAGGACCACAACCTTAGGGTAGAGGGAGGAGGGGGTGTCCCGGGCCAAAGGGTGATGTCGTCACCGAGGAGGAGGAAGGCGCTGCCCACCGGTGAGGGTCTCCCAAGTGGAAAGGAGCCAGTCTATGACAGGGGCAGAATCAGGGCATTCCAAGAAAGCGTGAGACATTGTGTCAGCAGTGTGCAGCTGCAAGCAGTCAGGGCTGGAGCAGACTATGGAGGGGGGGTCGTCTTGGTTGACCCGTTGGAAGCGTCCTCGTACATGAGCAAGGAACGCATTGCAGCCCAGGGTGCCATGAAGCAAGCTCCGGCAAGTGATGGTATAAGGACGGTGGAGAGTCTTGTCAGCGAGGCGTACCCACACCTGCGAAAAGCCTGCACGTAGAGGGAGGGAGACTTGAGGTTCGTCTTGTCTTTGAGCAGTTCTCTCCGCTGGGCCTGGACGGGAGGGGCGGACACGTTGTAAGTCCACCCAAGCGTTTTGTGGGAGGTCTTCAGGGGAGGGGACTGGAATAGGGGGAACAACGAGCGCTCTCTCTGTTGCTGAGGCAATCCATCGGGATTCAAGACCACGGAGGCCTCGCAGGTCAGGGTTAGTGCTAGGGTGAGTGTCCAAGGTGGAGGGGGGTAGAATGCTCCACAGCCTGGGCCAAGCAGCACGTTCCTCGGTATAACCTGGCACAAAATGGTGGGAACTGGGGCTTTGTTGCATGATATGTTGGTGAAGAAGGGCCTGCCGTGCTTGGCGCACAGAGAGTTCAAGAAGGTTCACCTCAGTATCATCATGGAGGTGGAGACCCCATGTTGTTGGGTCCAGTTGGAGGTCCTCCCAAAGACCAACCAGCCATGGTTCCAAGAGCTCTTGCCTCTGGTGGGGGGGGAGGCCTTGCTGGATCAGCTGCTCCTCAAAGTCTGCCCGTAACCATGCTTCTCGAGGTTTCTTGCGTAGGGTGATGAGGGCAGCTTGGGGGTGTCCTTGGGGGGGAAGGGCAGGAAGGGTGAGAGGGTGTAACCGGCCAGAGGGCCAGACCTCCCAAAGACGGTCCTCTCCAGTGAGGGGATCTGGCCCCTCTGCAAGGGGACCAGCAGGGGCCACAGCGGAAAAGAGCTTCCATTTGGGAGGTGCGCTTGCGCTCTAGTGGCTCTGTGCTACCTTCTGGGGAAATCTTTCGATCAAGCTGGCGGATCGCCGGCACTGCCGTAGGGTTCGCCAAAGGAGGACGACCTACGCGTCTGGACCTGGAGATTCTGGAGGTGGTAGGAAGCAGGGGGGTATGGTCAGCACCACTACGGGTGCTGCTCCCTCTACCCCCCAACCGGGTGAGTCGAGCAATAGAGGGGGGGACTTGGTATTGACTGATCATCGACGGAAGGATATTAGGACCTCTACATGCCTCGGCTCTGCCCTTCGCATCCTAGCAATAAATTTTCGAATTCTGCCCTTGCGTTTTTTTTTTTTTTTTTTTTTTGCGATTTTCTGCCATTGGTGCGATTTTCTGCCATTGGTGCGATTTTCTGCACCAGGTGCGACTTGCTGCACTTTCATTCTCGTCTCCTTTTTCCCATACCTCTAATCTCGACTTCGACCTAACGCTT
Source organism: Chlamydomonas sp. ICE-L (assembly GCA_013435795.1). NCBI lineage: Eukaryota > Viridiplantae > Chlorophyta > Chlorophyceae > Chlamydomonadales > Chlamydomonadaceae > Chlamydomonas > Chlamydomonas sp. ICE-L. The sequence continues at coordinate 336,931 of JACBWV010000152.1, forward strand.
CCCCACCTTCTGTGATCCCAGGTCTCGCAGCGCCGGACTTCGCCCATGCTACAGGCCGAAGTGGACGCCGTCCTGGCCCTAGTCCAGCGGCCGTGGAGGATCTTTGGCATGATATCTTGGTGGATATTTTTCTCTCTTAGGCTCCTTGTGACCCCTGGGTGCGTTCCGTGGTTCGACAGAGGTTGCTACTTTGTCTTCCCGTGCCCCTGGTTCCCCCCTTAGGTGTATGCCTTAGCTACGTGAGTTTGGGTTCAAGTGTTTGAGTTCTGATAGGGCTTAGGAATTTTTAGTTAAGTGGTATAGAGGCACGGTTGATCTCGATTAGTTGGGGCAGTCATGAGTTGTTGATGATGACACTGCTCACGTGGTGCTAGTTTTTTTTTTTTTTTTACATAGGGAGGAACCATGAAAAGGAACATCTTTTTTTTTTTTTTTTTTTTTTTTTTTTTACAAAGGGGGGAACCAGGAAAAGGCGCAACTGATCAAACCTAGCCCTTTGTGACCAAGGAGAAAAGACAAAATAAAAAGACAAGAACGGCCAAGGGAAAGCTAAGGTACAGACACCACCTGGGCGACGTAAGGGACAAAGGAGGACGGGAACAGAAGACAAACAAACCAGAGAGGCAAGGAAGAAGCCAAAAACAGGAAGCCCAAGAGAAGGGGCTAGGACTACTAAGAAAAAAGACCTATGAAGGGGGGGGGCCATAACATTGCAACCTCTAACCGTCACCGGATCAGAAGACTGAAAGAGGAGATGCAAACTAAGGAGGACTAAAAGGAAAACTATGCGAGAAACTAAGAGAAAAAAAGGGGGGGAGGGGGGGGGGGGGGGGGGGGGACTAAGGAGGCAACTGAGGGGGAAACTAAGGAGGCAACTAAGGGTGGAAACTGAACTAGGGGAAGCAAACTAAGGGAGAAACTGCAAAGACAAGCCAAAAGCAGGGAGGCAACCAGAAAAGGAGAAAGACAACTGGAAGCAAAGCGAAAACCTAAAAGACTGGTCTGGGCATGTACAACAGGAATGAAGACAGAGACAGTATCAAGATCTAGATCTTGATCTGGATCTTAGCGCAGATCTGGACCTTGATCTTGGTCCAGATCTAGCCCTAGATCTGGAACGTTGTCGTGTGCTGTGTCCAAATCTGGAACCTGATCCTGATCTGGGGCAGGGTCTTGATCTTGGGCTTGGGCTCGATCTAGGTCAGGGTCAAGATCGGGGCCTAGAGCTGGGGTTTGGGCTGGACCTAAGTCAGGGTCTAGATCAGGGTCTAGAGCTCGGGAATGGGCGGGGTCTGGGTCAGGGTCTAGAGCAAGGTCTAGATCCGGGTAATGGGCTGGATCTGGGGCAGGGTCTAGATCAGGGTCTAGAACTAGGGCTTGGGCTGGGTCTGGGATTGGGTCTGGGATTGTAGGGAGCGCTGGGGCCATGGGGATTGTCATTTCCATGGTGCGGGTATCAGGCTCCTGGTCACCGGGAGTGACCCCAATCATGGTGCAAAAGATCGGGGGGGTGGCCCATAAGCTTGCAAAGGAAGCCACTGTGAGAGAGCAATCTAGGCCACGCCACCAATCTTGACAGAAGGCGCCATTATCAAGGTGTCGAAGATCCGTCTGGGTGCGCATCCAGTCCCTGGCGATGGCTTGGTGAAGGTGGCCAAGGGCAAGGCAGATAGCCTTGTGGTGAAGGGGCTCAGAATGGTCCAGTCTGTCAGCCCGGGACGAACGGACCTGCCATATCGCGCCCAAGGTGGTTATACGCAGGAAGGACCACAACCTTAGGGTAGAGGGAGGAGGGGGTGTCCCGGGCCAAAGGGTGATGTCGTCACCGAGGAGGAAGAAGGGGCAACGAGGAAGGCGCTGCCCACCGGTGAGGGTCTCCCAAGTGGAAAGGAGCCAGTCTATGACAGGGGCAGAATCAGGGCATTCCAAGAAAGCGTGAGACATTGTGTCAGCAGTGTGCAGCTGCAAGCAGTCAGGGCTGGAGCAGACTATGGAGGGGGGGTCGTCTTGGTTGACCCGTTGGAAGCGTCCTCGTACATGAGCAAGGAACGCATTGCAGCCCAGGGTGCCATGAAGCAAGCTCCGGCAAGTGATGGTATAAGGACGGTGGAGAGTCTTGTCAGCGAGGCGTACCCACACCTGCGAAAAGCCTGCACGTAGAGGGAGGGAGACTTGAGGTTCGTCTTGTCTTTGAGCAGTTCTCTCCGCTGGGCCTGGACGGGAGGGGCGGACACGTTGTACGTCCGCCCAAGCGTTCTGTTTTTTTTTTTTTTTTTTTGATTAAGGGGGGAACCAGGAAAAGGCGCAACTGATAAAACCTAGCCCTTTGTGACCAAGGAGAAACGACCAAGACCTCTGTGGGAGGTCTTCAGGGGAGGGGACTGGAATAGGGGTGACAACGAGCGCTCTCTCTGTTGCTGAGGCAAAAAAAAAAAAAAAAAAAAAAATTAGATCGCAGGACACGCAGGCTGAGTTACAAATGTGGTGTGTTCTACATCCCTTGTGATCTACAGTACCCTTGCTGTATCGACCCTACTTGCGAGAGTAGGAAGGGGGTGGTGAGGTTCGATTCCTCAGTATTTTGGCGTCCTGGCCCTAAGCAAACCTTGTAGGGAAGTACTGTCGGATTTCTGCCCTCGTGGTGGTTATCTAGTTATGTCTCCTTGATTCCGCCTCTAACGACCATGGCAGGGAGCTTGTCTGCCGTGGTCAGCAGGGGTAGTGGTGAATGTTCGTTTGGTCGTGGGTTGGTATCTCTCACCAACCCTAAGTGCGCCTACTTTGCATATTGTAGGAGTGGCACCACCATTCGAACTGAATCCTCCGTGTCGCTGGTTTGTGTCCGGAGACCCACCTCCTGGGGTGAAAATCCTTTCACAACTAAAAAAAAAAAATTGTAATTAACTCAGTACCGAGGAAAAAAAAAAAAAAAAATAGGTCGCAACTCGATAAGCAAACACACAGATACTGCTCGATCAAATTATGTACCCAAGCAATCGAACTTACTCGTGGCCCTGTAGTTCTTGGTCTTCGCTGTCGGGACCCCAGCGGTCTTGGCCTTCTTCGTCGGGTTATCCTGCTTGCCCATCGCAGCAGTAGGGGCGACTAGGAGAGCGGTAGGGGTGACTAGGAGAGCAGCAGAGGCGAGCAGAGGCGAGCAGCAGAGGCGACAGGCGAGTACAGGAGTAAGGAGGAGGCCTAAAGGAAGAGAGACAGGAGGAGCAGGAGGAGGAGAGTGAAAAGGAGGTGGCGGAGGAGAAGTAAGGAGCGAGGACTCCGACTTGGCGACTGGGCGACGAGGAGTCGAGGACAAGGACTGCACAAGGGGGAAAGGAAAAGTTTAGACACTTGATGTCAGCGCGTTTCCAGGAATTCGGCAGGTCACAACTCAACAACTGAAAGAGTACTTTACTCATCGATTCAGACGCAATCGAACTTGCGTGTGGTGGGTTAGAAGGAGCCTATCAGACTTGAGCAGTTAGCTGTGACGAAATGGCAACAGATGAGCAGCAGATGGATGGCTGCCTGTCACACTATTTGAATCCCACCCCTTGAGTCACTCAGTCAGTCACTCAATGAGTCAGTGACTGTCACTCAAAAATTGAGAAAGCGCACAGGGGGACTGCGGTTTCAGCGCTTTCTGTGAGAGACTGAAAAGAGGAAAGCGCACTGGTGTCCAAAAAGACAGCGCGCTAAGCGCACAGGGGTTGCAAAAATCTGCGCTATAGCGCGCAAGGGTGTCAAAAAGTCAGCGCTCAAAAGCGCAAAAGCGCGCGCTTTGAAGTACCCTGTCATGGTTTTGTGTTTGTGAACATTAAACTCTTATGGACTTGCGATCTTGGAAGCTCTTTGATTGCTGTGACATAAAGTGAACTCAACAAAGTGGATGCTTTTTATTTGTTGTGAGTCTCACATGTTCCTCTGTCTTGAGTTTTTTTGTTTTACAAAGGGGGGAACCAGGAAAAGGCGCAACTGATCAAACCTAGCCCTTTGTGACCAAGGAGAAAAGACCAAAGGAAAAGACAAGAACGGCTAAGGGACAGCTAAGGGACGGACACCACCTAGGCGACTTAAGGGTCAAAGGAGAACAGGAACAGAAGACAAACAAACCAGAGAGGCAAGGAAGAAGCCCGAAACAGGAAGCCCAAGAGAAGGGGCTAGGACTACTAAGAAAAAAGACCTATGAAGGGGGGGGCCAAAACATTGCGACCTCTAACAGTCACCGGATCAGAAGACTGAAAGAGGAGATGCAAACTAAGGAGGACTAAAAGGAAAACTATGCGAGAAACTAAGAGAAAAAGGGGGGGGGGGGGGGAACTAAGGAGGCAACTGAGGGGGAAACTAAGGAGGAAACTTAGGGTGGAAACTGAACTAGGGGAAGCAACTAAAAGAGAAACTGGAGAAAACAAGCCAAAAGCAGGGAGGCAACCAGGAAAGAAGGAAGACAACTGGAAGCAAAGCGAAAACCTAAAAGACTCGTGGTGGTTATCTAGTTATGTCTCCTTGATTCCGCCTCTAACGACCATGGCAGGGAGCTTGTCTGCCGTGGTCAGCAGGGGTAGTGGTGAATGTTCGTTTGGTCGTGGGTTGGTATCTCTCACCAACCCTAAGTGCGCCTACTTTGCATATTGTAGGAGTGGCACCACCATTCGAACTGAATCCTCCGTGTCGCTGGTTTGTGTCCGGAGACCCACCTCCTGGGGTGAAAATCCTTTCACAACTAAAAAAAAAAAATTGTAATTAACTCAGTACCGAGGAAAAAAAAAAAAAAAATAGGTCGCAACTCGATAAGCAAACACACAGATACTGCTCGATCAAATTATGTACCCAAGCAATCGAACTTACTCGTGGCCCTGTAGTTCTTGGTCTTCGCTGTCGGGACCCCAGCGGTCTTGGCCTTCTTCGTCGGGTTATCCTGCTTGCCCATCGCAGCAGTAGGGGCGACTAGGAGAGCGGTAGGGGTGACTAGGAGAGCAGCAGAGGCGAGCAGAGGCGAGCAGCAGAGGCGACAGGCGAGTACAGGAGTAAGGAGGAGGCCTAAAGGAAGAGAGACAGGAGGAGCAGGAGGAGGAGAGTGAAAAGGAGGTGGCGGAGGAGAAGTAAGGAGCGAGGACTCCGACTTGGCGACTGGGCGACGAGGAGTCGAGGACAAGGACTGCACAAGGGGGAAAGGAAAAGTTTAGACACTTGATGTCAGCGCGTTTCCAGGAATTCGGCAGGTCACAACTCAACAACTGAAAGAGTACTTTACTCATCGATTCAGACGCAATCGAACTTGCGTGTGGTGGGTTAGAAGGAGCCTATCAGACTTGAGCAGTTAGCTGTGACGAAATGGCAACAGATGAGCAGCAGATGGATGGCTGCCTGTCACACTATTTGAATCCCACCCCTTGAGTCACTCAGTCAGTCACTCAATGAGTCAGTGACTGTCACTCAAAAATTGAGAAAGCGCACAGGGGGACTGCGGTTTCAGCGCTTTCTGTGAGAGACTGAAAAGAGGAAAGCGCACTGGTGTCCAAAAAGACAGCGCGCTAAGCGCACAGGGGTTGCAAAAATCTGCGCTATAGCGCGCAAGGGTGTCAAAAAGTCAGCGCTCAAAAGCGCAAAAGCGCGCGCTTTGAAGTACCCTGTCATGGTTTTGTGTTTGTGAACATTAAACTCTTATGGACTTGCGATCTTGGAAGCTCTTTGATTGCTGTGACATAAAGTGAACTCAACAAAGTGGATGCTTTTTATTTGTTGTGAGTCTCACATGTTCCTCTGTCTTGAGTTTTTTTGTTTTACAAAGGGGGGAACCAGGAAAAGGCGCAACTGATCAAACCTAGCCCTTTGTGACCAAGGAGAAAAGACCAAAGGAAAAGACAAGAACGGCTAAGGGACAGCTAAGGGACGGACACCACCTAGGCGACTTAAGGGTCAAAGGAGAACAGGAACAGAAGACAAACAAACCAGAGAGGCAAGGAAGAAGCCCGAAACAGGAAGCCCAAGAGAAGGGGCTAGGACTACTAAGAAAAAAGACCTATGAAGGGGGGGGCCAAAACATTGCGACCTCTAACAGTCACCGGATCAGAAGACTGAAAGAGGAGATGCAAACTAAGGAGGACTAAAAGGAAAACTATGCGAGAAACTAAGAGAAAAAGGGGGGGGGGGGGGGGGGGGGGGGAACTAAGGAGGCAACTGAGGGGGAAACTAAGGAGGAAACTTAGGGTGGAAACTGAACTAGGGGAAGCAAACTAAAAGAGAAACTGAGAAAACAAGCCAAAAGCAGGGAGGCAACCAGGAAAGAAGGAAGACAACTGGAAGCAAAGCGAAAACCTAAAAGACTCGTGGTGGTTATCTAGTTATGTCTCCTTGATTCCGCCTCTAACGACCATGGCAGGGAGCTTGTCTGCCGTGGTCAGCAGGGGTAGTGGTGAATGTTCGTTTGGTCGTGGGTTGGTATCTCTCACCAACCCTAAGTGCGCCTACTTTGCATATTGTAGGAGTGGCACCACCATTCGAACTGAATCCTCCGTGTCGCTGGTTTGTGTCGGGAGACCCACCTCCTGGGGTGAAAATCCTTTCACAACTAAAAAAAAAAAAAAAAAAAAAAGACTGGTCTGGGCAGGTAACCAACAGGAATGAAGACAGAGACAGTATCAAGATCTTAGCGCAGATCTGGACCTTTATCTTGGTTATTAGATTTTTTCTTTGCTATTTGCTGAGTTATTTGTTTTCTGCTTAGAAAATAAATTGATATGAAGTTTCTGATTGATAGCTACTATAGCTATGACTTTATATGTGGCTGACCACAAGGAGGAGTGTTGAAGTTAGATGTGCCTCGAGGCACATGTTGGCGATAGCTGGGCTTTTTTTTTTTTTTTTTTTTTTTTTTCGGGCTAAGGCGCCGGGATGGTTATGGGTCCAGTGAATGTTTTACTCCCCGTGGGTGTGGTTTTCCTAACGGTTAAGTATCTAGGCGTCATCCCTGACAGCACATTTGTTCTCGCTGCTCTGCAGCTACTTTGTTACACTGCTATAGCTGTGCATTACGTTGTGCATTATGCTGCACTCTGATTACGTGTCAAGCTATCCTATGCTATAAATATATCTGAGTTTATTCCCCTTGTAACCAACATCACAAGCGATTAGTTCTGGCCTGCTCGGCCCCTCCACTGTCTCTAATCAACAAGCAAGACCTTCGGGTATTTGCCTTCCTTTTCTGTTTCTGTTTTGCTCTTGGAGGTGACAGTGGTGTTTTTTTGGCTGGTGAGGAACAGTGTTGCTTGAAGGTGGGGGTGGTGCCTGGAAGGCCGTTTGTCTTTTGTCCTCCTTGTCACTAGTTTGTGTCCCTTGTTCTTTTCCCCCATTGTCCTTAGTCTTTCGGTCTTTTATCTGCGGATCATTTGTCTTTGCAGACTTTTGGCCCCAGTCCTTTAGTATTTTTCTTTTGTTTTCTTCTTTGGTCACTTAGGGCTAGTTTTTATCAGATGTTCCCTTTCCTGGTTCCCCGCTATGTAAAAATAAAAAATCGCTACCCGGGTATTCGGACCCTTCATAGCCATATTGTAACTGAATGCACACAATAGCTCGCCGCCCCCGTTACTACAACCTAAGTCCGACTCACCCAGTACGACGCACGAGACCTAGGGCCGACCTCCAGGGGACCCGCCAGGGCACCCTACTATTTTTATCAGATGCGCCATTTCCTGGATCCCCCCTTTGTGAAATAAATAAATAAAAGGCGCCGGTGTGATATCCTCGTGAATGCTCTACACACCATTCGAACTGAATCCTTCGTGTCGCTGGTTCATGTTGGGAGACCCACCTCTTGGGGTGAAACTGTGAAAGTCCTTTCACAATTAGTAAAAAAAGAAGCACGTCTCGGGTTCTTTACCACCTCCTTCCCCAACTCTTCCGGCTTTCCTTAGGGCGAGGCCTTGAGCTGTCATCAATGGGTCATCTTTATCATCTTTAAGCCCTTCATCACCCACAACCAACTGAGATCTTGTGGAACACTGCAATCCTTTCCCTTACGAGAGTTAGCCCCTGCCACCCTATCGTATGCTGACGATGCCAAGTCCTACGTCCTAAACCCATCCTTAGATGGGCCTATCCCAATTTAAACCGATTTTCAGTTGCAATCCCAATTTAAACTGATTTACCGTTGCAATTCCAACCTCCACACAGGCATGATGCAGAAGCCTGGGCTTGGTTACCGTATGCGCCTTAAGTATTGGCAAACGGTTTGGCAAACGACCCTTTGCCAAACCGGGTTAGGGGTCCACCTTGAGACCACTCCAGGTAGGTAGCCTTTGCCAAGTTACGGTTACCATGGTACTATGCCTAGTAAGCCCTAGAAAGTTAAATATTCCTGATTTGAATTTCTACATGGTTTTATTTTCAGCAAGCTTGGGCAGACTACTTTGTAAACATGTACTTATCCTTGAACTTGGTTGCATGGCTCCAGCCAGCAATTTGGCTGGCTGGACCCATATACCGGTCTGGCTACTAAGCCCTAGCAAGTTTAATGCTCCTGCTTTGAATTGTTACATAGTTTTACAGCAAGCTTGGGAAGACTACTTGGTGAACATGTAACAAGGAAATGTAACAATAACATAAGACCCTTTGCCAACTGGATTTCTAGTCTGAACTTGAGACAGTCAAAGCCATAGACCCCTTTGCCAAGTTAGTATTGCCATGCTTTTTTGAGACCCACTTTTAGGGGGGAAATGACATTTGCCAATTCTTAATCTTGCCAATACTTAAGGCGCATACGGTACACGGCTCCAGCCTAAACGGCTGCTTGCCGTCTTCACTAGTCAAAACCAACATCATAATCATCAACAGTAAACATAACCCTTCTCACCGCATAATTTATCCAATACCTTCATGCTATCCCAATATTGAGTTTGGGCAAGTCTATTTATCCTACTTGGCTACGCCTTAACCAACTGGGCAGTAAAAACACACAATATCATTGATAAAGAGATGCAACTTCTCAAGGCCTTTCAAATTATTGCACATCAAGTACTGAAGAGAAATTGTTTTGTTCCCCATTTGGGAAATCAGGGTCTGGTCATTTCGTCTCACAGTTTTTCAACTGCCGATAACAACGAATATATATATATATATGCAAGTGATCACCCACCATGTGGCGTCATACAGCAGCATTGGGGGGTACAAACTAGGGGTACGAACGACATCCAAGATGCTGGGAACACAATTTCAATCTTAACCATCGAAAAACAAAACCTTTGATTGAGCACTTGGATGCTATAAACGAAGGCTAACTTGGATTGGGGACTTGGGTGCTATAAACAAAGGCGGATGCAAGTATCGCATGGGGAGACCTACTCTCAAATTCATTTCGTGTGAAACAGTGGTGGTTGGCCCCAGTGCAAGCAACCGGGCTGCCCCCCTAATCCTCACGCTTCAACCTCGGACTAGGAAGTGGTCACTGTGGGTTTTGCTTCCGCAGACTGCTACTGTGCATGAGCTCGGACAACCGCACAACAGCACGGAGGAAGGTTCTCGGCCTCTTTCAAGGCGGCAGGTCGGAAATTGTGAACCTAGCAACGGTTTAGGCTTAGGCTTTAGGGTTTTTCCTTCTTCTTCTTTTTCCTCTTCTTATTATTCTTCTACTACTACTATTACACCAAGTCATCTCTCTTAGCCTAATTCGACTCATCCAAAGAAATTCTCCCGAGTCCCTCAACCAGGGTACTACAAAGCGCGCGCGGCAGCATGATTTTGCGCACGCTTTTTGGGCCCCACTGCGCAGTTCTCGCAGTTTTTTCAACCCCCTAAGGGCGCAGCTCGCAGTTTTTGCGCTTTTTGAACAACAAAGCGCTACCCAATTTGGCAAGAAGTAGTGCTCTGGATGCGACGCTAAGTGAACCCCAACAAATCGTAAACGACTCGGGCCCGGACTATGCATACAATTGAACATACAATAAGCAGCTCACCTCGGAGAGCATGCTTTTCACTTTTTTATGTATGTTCGACGCGTCGCAAATGTAGCGACTCGGTGCGAACCCAATGCAGCGCGCTGCCCCCTAACCCTCTGAGCGCAAAGTGTGGAGCCTGGGGGCTTAGGGGGGGCGGTCATTTTGACTAATTTAGCCAGACCCATGCGTCATCATGCAGCGACGGAATGGCGACACGTTGCATACAAAAAAATGAGTGCGAGCATTGATGATACTACCCATGTTCACTCCGCCTACATACGGTGAGCAGCGCGAGGCCTGGTATACTCTATCACAAAACCAACATGAACCCGGGGTACACTGATCATATCCAGGTATGCCCTAGTTCTGCGTCCTAAACAAGCATATATGCCTTGATCACAAATCCAACACGGAACCGGGGTACGCATGTCACATACAGGTATGCTCTGGTTCAGTGTCCTAAACAAGGTAAGCATTTATATATATATTATTACTCTGATCGCACCCCCTATGAGGAAGCTGGCATACACTGGTCATATCCAGGTATGCTCTGTTTCAGTGTCCTAAACAAGCATGTATGCTTTCATCACACCCCCTTTGAGGAAGCGGGCGTACTCTGGTCATATCCAGGTATGCTCTGTTTCAGTGTCCTAAACAAGCATGTATGCTTTCATCACACCCCCTATGAGGAAGCGGGCGTACACTGGTCATATCCAGGTATGCTCTGGTTCAGCGTCCTGAATAAGCTTGTAGCGTCTGATCACACCCCAAATGAGGAAGCGGGCATACACGTCATTCTCAATGAACTCGATGTGAGCCTGCCGCCCAATCTTGTTGTTGATCAGCTTCGCAAAGGAGAAGGACTTGGGCTTAAGCTCGAAGTCAACGTCCACCCGTATCAAGTTCGTGCGACGGAGGCCTTGCCCTGTGACTTGACCCTCTGGTGCCACCTATGGAAATGGTGTGACAGGTGGTATGTATGACGGGTGTGGGTGGTTGGCGTGGCGGGTGGTTTGTGTGACTGAGGTCTTGCCCTGTGATTTGGCCCTCTGGTGCCACCTGTGGAAATGGTGCGGCGGGTGGTTGGTATGACGGGTACGGGTGGTTGGTTGGACAAGGGGTAGATGCCGCCGGTGGTTGGTGCGAGGGGTGGTTGGTCGGGCAGGTGGTTTGAGTGACAGGTGCTTTGGTGTGACAGGTGGTTTCAGTGACAGGTGGTTGGTGTGACAGGTGGTTTGAGTGACAGGTGGTTTGAGTGACAGGTGGTTTGAGTGACAGGTGGTTGGTGTGACAGGTGGTTTGAGTGATAGAGGTCTTGCCCTGTGACTTGAGCATCTGGTGCCACCTGTGGAAATGGTGCGGCGGGTGGTTGGTATGACGGGTGCGGGTGGTTGGTTGGACAAGGGGTAGATGCCGCCGGTGGTTGGTGCGAGGGGTGGTTGGTTGGACAGGGGGTTTGAGTGACAGGTGCTTTGGTGTGACAGGTGGTTTCAGTGACAGGTGGTTTGAGTGACAGGTGGTTTGAGTGACAGGTGGTTGGTGTGACAGGTGGTTTGAGTGATAGAGGTCTTGCCCTGTGACTTGAGCATCTAGTGCCACCTGTGGAAATGGTGCGGCGGGTGGTTGGTATGACGGGTGCAGGTGGTTGGTATGACGGGTGCGGGTGGTTGGTTTGAAGGGTGCGGGTGGTTGGTGCGAGGGTTGGTTGGTGGGACAGGTGGTTGGTGCGACGGATGGTTAGTGTGGCGAAGACCTTGCCGCGTGGAAATAAGGAAAACTCTGAATAATGAAATCTGATCTGCAACAGGAGCAGTTAGCGGAGATGATCATTGCTTTGGTTGGCAATGATAGGTACGTGTGACTGTCCTACATCCGGCCATAACAGAATATGATTTGACTTCAGTGAGTTCTCTACTCTGATATGTACTGCTGCACATGACTAGGGTACTTCCATTGACCAAATTGGCCAGCGCTTTAGCGCACCTAAAAACAAAAAAACTGAGCATTGTAGAGCAAAAAGCGAAACAATTGCTTGCTGCGCCCACAGGGGTTTGCAAAAAACTTCGCGAAACGCGCAGTGGGTCTCAAAAAGGCAGCTTGCCAGCGTGCAAAAGCGCGCGCTTGGAAGTACCCTGCACATGACACAAGTAGACCATGATGCAAATGATAAATACATGGTCGTGATACAAATGATAAATACATGGTCGTGATACAAATGATAAATACATGGTCGTGATACAAAGGATAAATACATAAATAAATACATGATCATGATACAAACGATAAATACACATATAAATACATGGTCATGATACAAATGATATATAAATAAATACGATAAATGATAAGATGGTGCCACCATTCTACTCTTTTTTTGTTTTACAAAGGGGGGAACCAGGAAAAGGCTGATAAAACCTAGCCCTTTGTGACCAAGGAGAAAAGACCGAAGAAAAAGACAAGAACGGCAGCTAAGGGACAGGAAGCTAAGGGACGGACACCACAAGGGCGAATGAAGGGATAAGGGAGGACAGGAACAGAAGACAAACAAACCAAAGAGGTAAGGAGGAAGCCAAAAACAATAAGCCCAAGAAGGTGCCCGCAATCCATTCTTCTGGAAAACTCCTTCAACAACACCCCTCCTTTCCCGTCCATGCCCATCCTCTCAGGTCCATGCCCATCCTCTCAGGTCCATGCCCATCCTCTCAGGTCCATGCCCATCCTCTCAGGTCCATGCCCATCCTCTCAGGAGATTGATACTACTGAGGAACATATGTATCAATTTCCTTCCTGACTCCTACATCTCAAGAATAAGACTGCCGGGGTGTGTGTGGTGGCTTTCTAGCTTAGTGGTTATAGGCCTCCTCCAGGGCCAGCGTTTACACAGCTATTTATAGCTTTTTATAGCTTTTAGGGCTTTTTAATAATTTGGGGGGGCCGGGGGTGAGGGTGGGTCAACAGTTGCGATATTTAGCGGGGGAAATTCCTGTCACCCACATCTCCAGAATGAGACTGCCTGGATGTCCATCATTCACATGATAAATAAATAAATACATGGTCATGATACAAATATAAAAAAGTACAAGGTCACGATACAAATTATAAATAAACAAATCAATAAGTGCATGATATCGGTAAATTTCCATCCTGCCACCTACATCTCCTGAATGGGACTGCCTGGGTGTGCGTGGTGGCTCCCCTATGTCCTTAGTCAAAGCATGCACCATCTCGCGGTACGCATCAGCTCGCTTCACGTCCTTGTCTGTCATGGTGCAGCCGCTGCTGATCCTGGGGAGTGGAACGGCACATAGCCATATTTGAGATGGTGAGGTGAACAATTGGTCAAGAACCTAGTGCTGTCGGTTATTTTAGGTATATTTATTTATTTATGTATTTGAGACTCTCTCGGTATGCATCATCTCGCTTGACGTCCTTGTCTGTCATGGTGCAGCCGCTGCTGATCCTGGGGGAGTGGAACGGCACATAGCAGTATTTGAGACAGAGAGGTGCACAATGGGCCAAAAACCTAGCACTGTCAGTCATTTTATTTACATATGTTTTGTATTTATATTCTCTCGGTACACGTCATCTCGCTTGATGTCCTTGTCTGTCATGGTGCAGCCGCTGCTGATCCTGGGGAGTGGAATGGCACATAGCCATATTTGAAATGGTGAGGTGAACAATTGGTCAAGAACCTAGTGCTGTCGGTTATTTTAGGTATATTTATTTATTTATGTATTTGAGACTCTCTCGGTATGCGTCATCTCGCTTGACGTCCTTGTCTGTCATGGTGCAGCCGCTGCTGATCCTGGGGGAGTGGAACGGCACATAGCGGTATTTGAGACAGAGAGGTGCACAATGGGCCAAAAACCTAGCACTGACAGTCATTATATTTACATATGTTTTGTATTTATATATTTTGTATTTATATTTTGTATTTATATTTATATTGTATTTATATATATTGTATTTATATTTTGTATTTATGTATTTTGTATTCATATTTTGTACATATGTTTTGTAGTTATATTCTCTCGGTACACGTCATCTCGCTTGATGTCCTTGTCTGCCATGGTGCAGCCACTACTGATACTGGGGGAGTGGAACGTCACATAGAACTGAATCCTCCGTGTCGCTGGTTTGTGTCAGGAGACCCACCTTCTGGGGTGAAAATCCTTTCACAACTAAAAAAGAAGAAAAAACGGTATTTGGGACAGTGATGGAGGTGGGGGAGGAGGTGATGTAGGTGGGGTGTGGGGGAGAAGGTGATGTGGGGTGCTGTCAGCAATTTTATTTATATTTCTTTATTCTAGGTGGGTAAGAAGGTGGGGGAGGAGGTGATGTAGGTGGGGGAGGAGGTAATGGAGGTAATAGGGGAGTTTATTTTTATGGTTGGAACCTGGTTGGAAATATCTCATAAATTGGTTACAATTGTGATTATAATCACACAATTTAATTACGTTTGTAGCACGAACTCAAGGCCTCCGTTGGTAGAAATAGCTCTTCATGTAAACAATATTCCTGTATTTGCCTAATACCTGATATCTATCTATTTACCTCATATCTATCTATTTATCTCATATCTATCTATTTATCTGATATCTATCTATTCACCTCATATCTACCTATTTATCTGATATCTATATATTCACCTCATATCTATCTATTTATCTGATATCTATATATTCACCTCATATCTATCTATTTATCTGATATCTATATATTCACCTCATATCTATCTATTTATCTCAGAGCGAGAGAGGAACCGAATAGCTAACATGGAGCGGAGCGCCAGAGAGGCACGCAGAGCGTCGAGGTAGCGCCTCATGAGATAGTGCACCTCAGGCTTAGCTATGTGATCTTCATATCTATATATTCACTATATCTATCTATTGAGCTGATATTCTATATATTTACCTCATACTACTATATTTAAACTTGATGAGTGGGGAAAAAAACAAAAAGGGGGCACGTAACGATCCTTGAGGGAGGACACCAACACAACGTGTTTGAACGCCGACAGGCCTGGTGAAGCGCTCGCTAGCTTGTAGACAAAGCAGTCCTGTATTCGGGGGGCGTCTTGGAAGGAGAGCTGGTGCAAGCACTTGCACTTTGCCCAATGACTTCAGCACTGACCCTACCTGGGGCGGGGGGGTAAACGGAAGAGGGTTCCTAGAGGAGCGGGGGGGGGGCGGGGGGGGGTGGGTGTGGAGGGTGGGGCGGGGTAAAGGATGGTGTGTGGGGGGGGGAGAGGGGTGGGTGGTAAGGGGCGGGGCGGGCGGGGGGGGGAACGGCAATGAGCCCACAACATTCGAGGGGCGTCTCTTGGTGCGAGGAAGGAGGAGGGGGGGAGGGCGGGGGGTGGGGGGGGGCTCGGCACGGTGAGGGGGGCTCGTGGGGGTGGACGGAGAGGTGGGGGGGGCACGCCGTGTGGCGGGGATGAGTGGGGTACGTGAGTGTGAGTGGAATTGTGTGTGGAGGAGGGGGGGTGAGGGGGAGGGGGAAGGAGAAGAGGGGTAGAGGGTCGGATATACAGAGTAAGTGTAAGTAGGGGTGGATGTCGTGCATAGAGAAGGGCTGGTGGAGTTGAAGCAATTGAATTTGCCAAGACTTCAGCAAAGAAATACATGTGTGTGTGTGTGTGTGGGGGGGGGGGGGGGGCCGGGGGGGGGGGGGGGTGGGGCGGGGGGCGGGGGCGGGGGGGGGGGGGCGGGGGAGGGGGGGGCAAGCACTTGCCTTTGCCCACCGACTCACCAGACATTACATGGGTGGGTCCGGGGCTGAGTCGGGTGATGGGGGGGGGTGGGGGCTGGGGGGTTGCGTGTGTGCGGCAGCCGTGTGTGTGTGGGGGGGGGGGGGGGGGGGGGGGGGGGGGGGGGGGTCGCAAAGCACTTGCTTTGCCCCCACCGACCGTCAGCACAGACATACCTGGGTGGTGATGTGGGGGGGTGGGGGTGGGGGGGGGTGGGGGGTGGTGGGGGGTGCAAACACTTGCCTTTGCCCACGACTCAGCACAGACATACGTGTGTGTGTGTGTGGGGGGCGGGGGGGGGGGGGGGGGGGGGGGGGTGGGGGGAGGGGGGGTGGTTGAAGCACGTGCCTTTGCCCACCGACTTCACACAGAATACCTGTGTGTGTGTCGTGTTGGGGGGGGGGGGATTCGAGTGCTGACAGGGGCGGGTGCGTGGATCTGTTGACCGTCTTGTCTGAGTGGGTCTGGGTCTGTGAGGGGTTGTGTGTGTCGAGCACTTGCCTTTGTCTGCCAGTAACCGACCTTTCAGCCAGAGCATACCTGTGTGGTTCTGTGCAGTGTTGTATGGTGTGTGTGTGTTGTGATGTGTGGCTTGTGGGGGGGGGGGGGGTGCAAGCACTGCCTATTGCCCACCGCTTTGCACAGACATACCTGGGTGTCTGTGTGATCGCGTTATGTGTGTGTGTGGTGTTGTGTGTGTTGTGTGGTCGGTTGGGGGTCTGTGGGTGTCGGTTTTGCGAAATCCGCACTGTCTCGCTTGTTGCCTCACTGCCTGACCTTCGAGCACAGTACCAGTGTACGTGGGGTGTCGTTGGGGGGTGTGTCTTGTGATGTGTGGGGGGGGGGGGGGTGGTGGGCGGTTGCAAGAATTGCCTTTGCCCACCGACTTCAGCACAGACATACCTGTGTGTGTCAGCTGTCGTTGTGTGTTGGTGGTGCTGACATGGTGTGTGTGTGTCGGGGGGGGGGGGGGGGGGGGGGGGTGGTGGGTTACCAAGCACTGCCTTTTTGGTCACGCCACGGACTTCTAGCACAGATCATACGATCTGGTTGTGTGTTAGTGTGTGTGTGGTGGGGGTAGGTGGTGGGTGGGGTGTGCAAGCACTTGCCTTGGCCCCACCGACTGAAGAAAATGAAATAACTCGGGGTCTGTGTGGTGGTCGGGACTTGTGGGAAGGTGTGGGGGTGAGTGTGGTGGGTGGGGGAGTGGGGTGGCTGTCTTGTCGTAGGGTCTGTCTGTAGTGCTTAGTATGGTAGACGACAATGTGTGCTACGGGTGGTGTCTTAGGGTGTCTGTCGTATGGGTAGTTCGGTAGGGTGTTTTAGCGTAGGTTTAGGTTAGGTGTGTAGGGTAGATAGGTTCCTCTTCGGTCTCCGTGGACTAATCAGCGACACATCCTATCATCTAGCAGTGGACGGTTGCTCTTGAGTCTGTCTGGTGTACCGTAGTAGAAGAGTCTGCATGGCTGGGGGGCTGCCTGCTGATATACACTGATGGAGAGGCAGGGGGTGTGTAGTGGAGGTGCGTAGGTAGGTAGGTAGGGGTAGCGTTTAGCGTTATATTTAGTGGTAGGTTAGATTGTGTAGGAGGTAGGTAGGCTCCTCTCTGTCTCTGGACTAATGTCTTGAGACGTAGATGGTGCATGGGTGTGTGTAGGGTAGGTTTGGTGGTGCTAGGTTAGGTTGTTAGGGTAGGTGTTGTTTGCTTAGGTCAGGTAGGCTCCTCTCTTGTCTGCTGGACTAATCCGTCTTGAGACGTTAGAGTTGCGTGCTATGGGAGTGGTAGTCGTGTTAATGGGTTCGTTGGTGAGATCGGGTGAAGCTGTGTAGGTGAGGAGATAGAGATGTATGGTTGGTTTGATGGTGGTGTATGCTGGTAGGTAGGAGCTTCCTCTCGGTTGTGAGATAAACACAGATCCACCATCTCGAGCATGGAGTTTCTGAGGTAGAGGAAGACCAGGTCTGTCGGGTGGGGCCGACTATATCATGACGTAGAGGTGCATGGGGGGTTAGGTTAGGTGTTGTAGGGTTAGGTGTGGAGGGTTTGTGTGTGGGTAGGTTTCCGGTTTGGTTAGGTTGTGGCTAGGCGCAAGTTGGTTCACTACTCGGTGTTTTAACGAACTTCGACATACCTGTCTCGAGCATATTGAGTTCCCGGGGTAGAGGAAGCCCATGTGGGGCGCCAATATGGAGATGTAGAGGTGTAGGAAGGGCAGGAAGGGTAGGTAGGGTAGGTAGGGTAGGTAGAGTAGGAAGGGTATGTAGGGTAGGTAAGGTAGGTAGGTTTGACTCTGTCTCTGGACATACCTGTCTCGAGCATTGAGTTTCCAAGGTAGAGGAAGCCCATGTGCGGCGCC
>JACBWV010000152.1:354975-433645 GCA_013435795.1 Chlamydomonas sp. ICE-L
CACCACCCCTCGACACACATGTGAATACGTGATTTGCTGCACTCAACTACCTGGAGCCACGCCACCTGCCCCTAGACATACATGTGAATACGTGATGTGCTGCAATTGTTTCAGAACCCCAAATTATTCTTATTAATATAATGATTTATCAAAATCAGGCACTTAATTTGACGAAGCTAAATCCAACTTTCATGGATTCCTGAATATAATTGACCCAGGGGAAATCATTACATATGAATTCGGTATTCACCATGGTGCAGGAGACGTTGGGAACCTGACCTGACACCAGGGTTGTTCTATATGCTGCGCGTTGCATCATAGATTCAAATTTTGGAGGATCCGTTGCAGAGTACTACATTTTGCCATTTTGGCTAATGTGACAAACGTAGATGGGGTTCTTCAAGTTACGTGCTGACAGTGCCTGGCACGCTACTTTGGGTCTCCAGGCTTAGCGAGTTTCTTTTTTGGGGCAACACCAGCCTGGCGCCCCCTGAACAACCCTGTCTGGCACCCCCAACCTGGCACCCCCTGAACAACCCTGTCTGGCACCCAGCCTCGTCTTGGTGATTTAATCATGGGGTCCCGAGTCAAATGCTTAGGTTGGTCAAGTACGATATCGTACATATTCTGTTTGATTCTCTTCTACAACCTATCCTGAATTTTGGCTGTGAGGTGTGGGCTCCTTCTATTCTGAACAACACACTTATCTCAAATGACCATGCTTGTGAGAAATGGCATAGAGGTATACTTAAACAAATGTTGGGTGTTTGCCAATCTCCTACATATAATATTATCATGGAAGAGCTGGGTAGAACCCCGTTGTGTTTTGCTTGGCTTAAACAAGCTTTGCGCTTCTGGAACAAGACCATAGATAAAAAACCTGAGGATCTCATTAGAATGGCTCTTGAGGAATCTTTTGATTCCAACACTGGCTGGTTTCATGACTTACGTTGTGCTCTCCACAAGCTAGGATCCAGTAAAAACCTCAACATTTTGGAAGCTGTCGATGTCGAAGGTATTATGTCTGAAGTTTTTGAGTCATGGAGGTTTAAGTACCCAAGTGACACCAATGCAGTCAGAGACATCCCTGATGAGAACGCCTCCGATACCAGAAATGGTTCGCAGCCAACAGCAATGATGAGATTGGCTTGATTCCTTCTACATCCGCCTTACATAAGCAGGATCAGATTCGTTCTATAGCACAGTTTAGAATGGGTTCTCATTGGCTGAACACAGAAAGAATGAGGGTGGTGGATAGAGCACACATCCCTCGTTCAATGAGACACTGTAAAATGTGTGGGTTCCAAAAACCTGAGGATGAAATGCATATGTTTGAGTGCCCTTTTTATAATGATATTCGCCTCCGCTGCCAGAAGCTGTTTACACATATTTATAGGCATGTCCATGAGGATACCGACTTAACCGTATGGAATGTGGAATTCTGCGATTCCACATTCAGAACCTTAATGAATGGAAATGGCACTAAGACTTTTTGGAGCAACCTAGCCGACTATCTTTCTACTTGTAGAAGAGCAAGATAGGAAGCCCTGGACTGCTTAGTGGCACCGTAATTTACTATCCCTTTTTTTTCTTCTTGTGACTTCTCATTTGTTAGCTTCTTACCTCCGCCACTGTAAGTGGTTGAGATCTGGGTCCTGCACTGGGGGGTTTAATACCTACGCCACCAAAACGGTGGTTGGAAGTTTGGTTTGTTTGTCCTCGACACACCCCTAATGTAATGGGGTTTTTTGATTTGTGGGTGATTTTTCTTTTTGTTTAAAGCACAGAGTCTCATACACCCTCGCGGTGTCAAGTAGACTTTAACATGTAATGTAATGTAATGTAATGTAATGTAATGTAATGTAATGTAATGTAATGTAATGTAATGTAATGTAATGTAATGTAATGTAATGTAATATTTCGTACTTGACCAGGTACCATGTATCATATGATATTGTACAAGTACGATGTATCATATTATATTGTCGCTATATAGTATGATTCATCAGCAATATAACATGATATATCGTACAGGATTTCAATATATTTTACAATGTCGTATGATAATCTTTGGGGCCAGCACGATTTTTGCATCCCTACAAATGCTTGAGTCCCAAACGCTCCACGTCTGATGTGTATAGCCTGGGTGGAGGTGTGTGTAGTGAGTGGTTGTCCAGATTCAATAATTGGCGAGATTATGAGATATATATGTAGGGTTGTCAAGTCTTGATTGTATAGATACCGGTACTTTGTATGACATATCCACGACGTTGCATAAACTATCAGATGCTTACAGACCTGCCCTTTTTTTTGCCCTGTGTGGTGGGTTCATTCGTCCCTGTTAAGTGTGCTTGCTTGTGGAGTCTTGCTAGTTTGGTTTCTGGACACTCTTTGTTTATTCTGGACTCTCTCTTTACTCCCTGGGGTGCCTAGGGTCTTTATCCTAGGCACTATGGTCCCTTTTCCTCCACTTTCCGTTCTCCTTCCAGCCTCTTTTTTGCTTGTTTTTCTGCCCTGCTCTTATTTTTTCAGGTTTGTGGGGGTGCCTAAAAACCCCTCATGTCTCCTGTTATAAAATTTGATGGTAGGCAGGCTGTGCTGCTGTCCTGTCTCGGCAGTGTTCTGCTGAGTTTATGTAACGTCCCTCTCTCTCTGTGGCTTCTGGTGTACGGGCAGGGCTTTGTGTCGGCTGCAGAAACTATCAGATGCTTTTAGCCAACAGGTCTACCCTATGTGGTGGATCTCTCGTCCCTGTTAAATGTGCCTGTTTGCTGATTCTTGCGGAGTCTTGCTTGGTTGGTTCCTGGACTCTCTGTATTTAGTTCGGACTCCCCCTTAACTTCATGGGGGGCCTATGGTTGTTATCCTAGGCACTCAGGCCCTTTTCTGCAAGATGGTTGTGCTGGGTTGACTTGAGCTTTTCCTGTAGAGGCATTATCGCTGCATATATTCAAGTGCTCTTGGCGCATGCCCTTGGGGATCTTTAGTTCTTTTTGGTTTAGCCCTCCTCTCTTGTTTTTGTTGAGCTTGGTGCTCTGGATTGCCTACCTTGGCAGCCCTCCCCTTTCCGCTATCTTTTTCGCCTCTAGTTTATTTCCTTTTTTTGACTGTTCCCGGGTTGTTTTTCAGGTTTGTGGGGATGCCTCAAAACTCTCATGCTCCCTGTTAAAAAAATGATGGAAGGCAGGTTGTGCTGCTGTCCGGTATCAACGATGTTTTTTTGAGTTTATGTAACGAGCCCTCTCTCTCTCCATTGACTTCATTTCTCACGAACTTCCACCTCTGGATTGACTTACTTCGCTATTTTTTCTTCATGCCTTCGCAGTTCGATCTGTTTTTTCGTTAAGCTCTTTAATGTGCTTTTTATTTCTCTTTCTTGAGGTTACCTCCTGGACCAGATTTTTTGGAGTATGTTGCCTAAACCCCCACTGTTATAAAACCTTTCATCTGCTCCGGCTCTGTACGTTCTCGGCATTGTTTTTTGCTTAGTACCGGTATGTAACAATATCTTCTGTCTTCTCTCTTCTCTCTTCTCTCTGTATTGCACCTCGCACGCCTGGGAACCATTGGGATAGGATGTTGGGTTCTCGTCTTGGGCTAGGCCCCCCATATCTCTCTCTGTATTTCACATCACACGCCTGGGAACCATTGGGATCGGATGTTGGGTTCTTGTCTTGGGCTAGGCCCCCCATATCTCTCAATGGATTGCACCTCACACGACTGGGAACCATTGGGATCGGATGCAACACATAACTTTTCTCTTCGGCTACGAGCAGCAGATTCTAGGCAGCTCCTCTGGCTTGGAACGCAGCCAAACATTGGGCAACATAGTGCATATGAAAGCTGGCAGAATCAGCTTTTCAGTACTGTCAAAATCTTGTGGGCCAGACCAGTGGTTGGCTCAGGGAGCTGCCCAGAAAAAAGCTATGCGCTAACTGTGACTGTAATTTACAATTGGTTACAACCCTCTGTCGGGTTTGGCCCTAACATTAAGGCGTGGCATACATCAAATCAATAAATGAATCAGGAGAAGAATGTAAGGAATAATAATTTAGATAGAAGAATAACAATGACAATTGACTCCAAATGAGGTGTCGAAGTATGAGTTGCGTCTGCAACATCTTGGACGTGGCATGGCCTACAACATAAATAGTCGTGAAAACAAAAATACTGGAATAATTCCCCCCCCCCCCCCCCCCCCCCCCCCCCCCCCCCCCCCCCCCCCCCCCCCCCCCCCCCCCCCCCCAAATTCACACTCCCATCTTGAATTTCACAGTTTCGTCAGTAGCTGTACTAACATGCAGCAAGCAACTGTGTTGGTGTATGACCTAAACAACGTCTCAAGAAATACTATACACATAAAAATGGGAATTGTTACGCTTCGCAACAGAGTGTGAAGTTGATGGGGCCTTCCTGTTGGCTTGTTCAGGGAAAGGTTGCTGTAGGTTTTGCTTTCGCAGACCGCTACAACGCCTGAGCTTGAACCACCCCGTGACAGCTCGGAAAAAAGTTCTCGACCTCTTTCAGGTCGAAAGTACTCGACCTCTTTCAGGTCGGAAATCGTGATCCTAGCAACGGGTTTGAACCTTTGACCTGCCAGTCAAAGCTGGTACTACTGTAGCAAACAAGCCTGGGCTCGTTAAGAAGTATACCATATATACCATACATCATGTAGTCAATGAAGTGGCCTGGATAATCTCGACCATACATCATGTAGTCAATGAAGTGGCCTGGATAATCTCGACCATACATCATGTAGTCAATGAAGTGGCCTGGATAATCTCGAACAACCGCAAGAAATGCCTCGTGAGAGTGGACAGCCAGGGATCCCCCAACCAACATCGCTTGCACTAAATAGAAGGATGAAGACTAGATGATGGGCATGCTCATTAATCCCCTCAGATTATGAGCGTTCCCATCATCGTCATCTTCATCAATTCCACCCCACAGTAGCTCCTGAGATTTGACAGCCCAGGGATTCCCTAAACTGAATGGCTTGCGTTAAAAATAATTCCCATCATTGTCATCTCCATCAATTCCACCCTACGGTAGCTCGTGAGAGTTGACAGCCAGGGATCCCCCCCAACTGAATGGCTTGTGCTAAATAGAAGGATGAAGACTAGATGATGAACATGCTCATTAACTCCGTCAGATTATGAGCATTCCCATCATTGTCATCTTCATCATTATCACCTTAGCAAACCAATCTCTCAGCATACTAATGGACTGGCATACAATTGCATGTACCAGGCAGTAATGCAATTCATCACAAAGAGCCTATGTGAAGACCAGGGGCCGCAATAAAAAATCCACATCTCTGTCTGGTATGTATGGCCACGGGCTCACCATCATTGTTGGGTTCTTGTCTTGGGCTAGGCCCCCCATATCTCTGTCTGGCATGTATGGCCACGGGCTCACCATAATTGTTGGGTTATTGTCTTGGGCTAGGCCCCCCATATCTCTGTCTGGCATGTATGGCCACGGGGCTCACCATAATTGTTGGGTTCTCGTCTTTGGCTAGGCCCCCCATATCTCTGTCTGGTATGTATGGCCACGGGCTCACCATCATTGTTGGGTTCTTGTCTTGGGCTAGGCCCCCCATATCTCTGTCTGGTATGTATGGCCACGGGCTCACCATCATTGTTGGGTTCTTGTCTTGGGCTAGGCCCCCCATATCTCTGTCTGGTATGTATGGCCACGGGCTCACCATAATTGTTGGGTTCTTGTCTTGGGCTAGGCCCCCCATATCTCTGTCTGGTATGTATGGCCACGGGCTCACCATCATTGTTGGGTTCTTGTCTTGGGCTAGGCCCCCCATATCTCAGTCTGGCATGTATGGCCACGGGCTCACCATCATTGTTGGGTTCTTGTCTTGGGCTAGGCCCCCCATATCTCTGTCTGGCATGTATGGCCACGGGCTCACCATAATTGTTGGGTTCTTGTCTTGGGCTAGGCCCCCCATATCTCTGTCTGGCATGTATGGCCACGGGGCTCACCATAATTGTTGGGTTCTCGTCTTGGGCTAGGCCCCCCAAATCTCTGTCTAGTATGTATGGCCACGGGGCTCACAATACAATGTCTAACTTTGCCTGTGAACCATATCTCTAAGATTGTGCCAGTCATGCCCCTCCCACCATGCTACAGCCAGAGGCATGGGCACACTGCCCTGCGCTGCTCCATCAACTAGGACCAAAGCCTATACTTCACCACATGGGCAGGAGTGAGTGTATGGCTTGGCTTGTGAGATTCTTGTCTTGGGCTAGGCCCCCCTAGACTTCACCACTTGAGCAGGAGTGAGTGTATGGCTTAGCTTGTTAGGGTTCTTGTCATGGGCTAGGCCACCCTAGACTTCACCACTTGAGCAGGAGTGAGTGTATGGCTTAGCTTGTTAGGGTTCTTGTCATGGGCTAGGCCACCCTAGACTTCACCACTTGAAGCAGGAGTGAGTGTATGGCTTAGCTTGTTAGGGTTCTTGTCATGGGCTAGGCCACCCTAGACTTCACCACTTGAGCAGGAGTGAGTGTATGGCTTAGCTTGTTAGGGTTCTTGTCATGGGCTAGGCCACCCTAGACTTCACCACTTGAGCAGGAGTGAGTGTATGGCTTAGCTTGTTAGGGTTCTTGTCTTGGGCTAGGCCACCCTAGACTTCACCACTTGAGCAGGAGTGAGTGTATGGCTTAGCTTGTTAGGGTTCTTGTCTTGGGCTAGGCCCCCCTAGACTTCACCACTTGAGCAGGAGTGAGTGTATGGCTTAGCTTGTTAGGGTTCTTGTCTTGGGCTAGGCCACCCTAGACTTCACCACTAGAGCAGGAGGGAGTGTATGTCTTACTTGTTAGGGTTCTTGTCTATGGGCTAGTCCACCCGAGCTCACACCACTAGAGCAGGGAAATGATCGTGCCAAGCACTCTACTACCTTCCTGCCCACGATTTTGCACATGTGGAACACGCAGCCGCCACTGCACACGCCACAGGACAGTGACCATGGTCGTCATCAAACTCCTTGAAGAAAACAAGGTTAGAGTTGGGGTGCAACGGGGAGCCAGTTCCAGGGGTGGTGACAGGCTCTACCCCAACAGCCATCATGCCCATGTAAAAGGCTTCGTTCCAAAAGATCCCCACAGAGAGGGAGTCTGTTGCTCTACCACGTGGTATTGATTCTGTAGCAGACGCATCCTTCCCATATCCACTTGGCATTGCCTGTGCTCCACTGGACAGCATGGAGCGCTCCTCTTTTTGCTGGTCAGTGTCCTCAGTCCTCACTGCCTGTCCTCCACTGGACAGCATGGGGCGCTCCTCCTTAGGCGCATCAGTGTCCTCAGTCCTCACTGACTGTCCTCCACTGGACAGCATGGAGCGCTGCTCCTTAGGCGCATCAGTGTCCTCAGTCCTCACTGCCTGTCCTCCACTGGACAGCATGGAGCGCTCCTCCTTTGGCGGGTCAGTGACCTCAGATAGGGTATGGCCATGCATGCTGTCCCTTGGAGCGCAAAGGCCATCCCCAGGGTCGCTAAAGCAAAGTAACCTTGCTGCAGATGGAGGGGGTGATAATGAGCTCACCTCCTCACACCTACCCGCAGGCTTCTGCTCCGATGTCTTGGGGGTGCTGGGGGTGGGAAGGGGGTGGCTAGGCCCCCCATATTCCTCACACCTACCCGCAGGCTTCTGCTCCGATGCTTTGGGGGTGCTGGGGGTAGAAATGGCGTGATGCAGGGGGCTGGGGGTGGACAGGGCGTGATACAAAGGGCTGTTGTCGGTGAAGTGGGAATGGTGGATGGAGTCTGTTGCTCCTCCAAAGGGCTGTGCTGCTGTTGCAGCCTCCTCCCTCACACCCTCAGGTGTGGCCACCAGTGCCCCACAGGGCTGTGCTGCTGTTGCAGCCTCCTCCTCCCTCACACCCTCAGGTGTGGCCACCAGTGCCCCACATGGCTGTGCTCTGTTCAGCCCCGTCCTCCCATCACAAACACCCTTCATTGTTGCCACCAGTGCCCGCCAGTTCTTTTCTGCTGTTTTCATCTCCTCCCTCACACCCTCAGGTGTGGCCACCAGTGCCTCACAGGGCTGTGCTGCTGTTGCAGCCTCCTCCCTCACACCCTCAGGTGTGGCCACCAGTGCCCCAACAGGGCTGTGCTGCTGCTGCAGCTCTCGGCTCATCTACCAGAGATCTATTTTGGGCCGGGAGGGCAAACCCTCAAGGTGTGGCACCCTAGTTCCCCACAGGGCTGTGCTGCTGTTGCAGCCTCCTCCCTCACACCCTCAGGTGTGGCCACCAGTGCCTCACAGGGGCCTGTGCTGCAGTGCTGCACCTCCCCCCTCACACCCTCAGGTGTGTCCACCATGCCCCACAGGGCGTGGGCTTCTGTTGCAGCCTCCTCCTCGCACACACAAGTCCCTCAGGTGTGGCCACCAGTGCCCCACAGGGCTGTGCTGCTGTTGCAGCCTCCTCCCTCACACCCTCAGGTGTGGCCACCAGTGCCTCACAGGGCTGTGCTGCTGTTGCAGCCTCCTCCCTCACACCCTCAGGTGTGGCCACCAGTGCCCCACAGGGCTGTGCTGCTGCTGCAGCCTCCTCCCTCACACCCTCAGGTGTGGCCACCAGTGCCCCACAGGGCTGTGCTGCTGTTGCAGCCTCCTCCCTCACACCCTCAGGTGTGGCCACCAGTGCCTCACAGGGCTGTGCTGCTGTTGCAGCCTCCTCCCTCACACCCTCAGGTGTGGCCACCAGTGCCCCACAGGGCTGTGCTGCTGTTGCAGCCTCCTCCCTCACACCCTCAGGTGTGGCCACCAGTGCCCCAAAGGGCTGTGCTGCTGTTGCAGCCTCCTCCCTCACACCCTCAGGTGTGGCCACCAGTGCCTCACAGGGCTGTGGGGCTGTTGCGACTTCCTCCTTCAACTCTTTAAGGATTTCCCTCAGGCTCGTCACTAGCGAATGAACAGTGGGGCGTTGTGTTGGGTCGGAGTGTTTCAGAGCCATCAGCAGTGAACAGAGTTGCTCCCCAAGCTGTCCGGAGATATCCAGCGTCCTAGACTGCAGGAGCTCCTGGAGCATTTGCCCAAAGCCCCAGATATCTCTGCTCTTCCCTGCTAGCTCACAATCCCCCACGCCCCTGTGTAAACGGGAGCCACCATGCCTGCAAGTAGAGAGGGAGGAAGGGGGGAAGTTTAGGGAGGGGGGGGGGGAGGGGTATCAGGTGGGATGAGATGTGGGTGGTGGTATGTATGTGTGTGTATGTGTGTTTGTGTGTGTGTGTGTGTGTGTGTGTGTGTGTGTGGGGGGGGGGGGGGGGGGGGGGGACTGCTGTAAAAACTGGGTTTGGGGAAAGGGCATGGATGGGGGCAGATGGAGGTGGAGATGGGGGTAGATAGATGTGGATGTAGGCTGGACAAGTTCTAAGAGCGTGTCGCAAGCGACACAGGAAAATGCTATAGCAGTCACCGGCAGGGAGTTTCGAAAGTAGTGGAGAAAGTGGCTACTCGTAACCGAATAGAGCTACAAACATTGAACAACTTTTGCGAAGGACCTTGACCGCTGCGATACTGATAACTCTAGTCATGCGCACTCCAACTATGAGCACAATGTTTGGGTGCTTAGGTGGTTGGAATCGTTCAAACACCTGAACATGTGTCGGACAGACAGACGGGCAGCGGACAGCGGAGAGAGACACTGGGGGAACTTAGAGCTTCAGCCCCGGGACCCTAGGGGGTCCAGAGGGGGCTAAAGGGAAAAAGGCTTTCACCTACCGTGTGTTGGCTGAATCCTTAATGCCTTGCAGGCACATGCCGTAGTCCCCAATGAAAACAGAGCACTTGCAGCCAGCCACAGCTTCAGCCGGCACCGGGGACCCTGGATCACATTCCTCCATGGAGACGAAAAAGTTCTCCCCTTTAATGTCGCAATGAACAGTGTCACGTACGTGCAGGCTTAGGACCCCCATGGCCGCGCCAAGCAAGAGCGAAACAAAGGCCTCGCCATGGATGGGCTGTTGGCTTTCCAGGACCAAAGAACGCAAGCTGCAATCAAGGGGGGGACAAGTGGGGGGAGGTCAGCCAAAGTTAGGAGTGGTTTCTATCTTCTAGTGTTCTTTCCCTCACTAATGTATGCAAGGTGGATGCAGAAAGCACGAGCTGACAGATCAATAATGGATGGGTCTGTGAATTCCACAACAAAAAAGAGGCTTACTTCGTACTCATGGCTGTCATGGTGATGAGCAGACGGCACATTGCTCGACCCTTTATCGTTTTTGTCTGGATCGTCCACGCGTCACTTTCCATGCAGTATGGAAGACCTCGAAAGTTCATGCCGCATGCCACCTGCAAGGGGAAGGGTAGTGGACTGAATTTTATGACAACGTGTATATGTATCTGATTTACACCAGGGCTATGTGGATGAACAAGACATAGACGAAACACAGCCCTGAGACACACATGTATTGCAGAGGACACATACAAGACACTCATGCGACTCAGGCAAAATCAGAAGCCCATCACAAGCAAGAGACACGCGTGTATTGCAGAGGACACATGCAAGACACTCATGCGACTCAGGCGAAAGCAGATGTCAATCACAAGCAAGAGACACGGTCGTGGCAGAGACATGGCCACAGACATACAGACAAACAGACAGACAGACAGACAGGCAGACATATGCGCAGACACGCAGGCAGAAAGGCAGGCATGCACAAACACATATAGGTGTATGCATCTTCATACTCCCTCACCTCAGGGACCCACCAGCTCAAAGCTTCCAGGTTGCGGACACTGATCCATTTGAAGCACTTCACAGCCACCTGATGAGAGGTGAAGCAGACACATAGTCATTGTCGATCGAGACATTCATCATGGAAGCTGCCCACCTTACCGCACGCAAGAGTGAGCACAAGAGGACAATGCACAACTGCGTGGAGGTGAGTCAAATGGACTGGTCCCTTTGGCTTTGAGGCACAGCAATAGTATACACAATAGCACTTCCAACACTGCAGCTCTGGTTAACATGACTTCCCCCTACACATGCACACACACACCGTCCCACTTCTCCCATCATCACACCCAGTAGGTGCCACAAACAACTTTTAGAGCGCTCCTTACCTCAAAGCTGTTGCTGTCGGCGGCCAGGTAGACTTCGGCTTGTCCTCCACTGCCGAGCTGCACTGGGCGATGGTCCTTCACAACCCGCTGCAGTTGTCTCTCCTGGA
This sequence comes from Chlamydomonas sp. ICE-L, assembly GCA_013435795.1. Classification (NCBI taxonomy): domain Eukaryota; kingdom Viridiplantae; phylum Chlorophyta; class Chlorophyceae; order Chlamydomonadales; family Chlamydomonadaceae; genus Chlamydomonas; species Chlamydomonas sp. ICE-L. The sequence goes on from JACBWV010000152.1 coordinate 366,165, forward strand.
GCGGTGACATGCACTGCACTACCCTGAGGCCTCCGCCAGTCCCTATGGATTCCAGCATCTGCTTGACTTTCACCATAGGAGGCACAAATTCCTTCTTCTGCAGGCATCAAAAGAAAGGAATGGGCCGGAATGGGCTAAATTATGTGTATCGGCTGGTGCGTGGGTAGGTCGAAAGAAAGAAAGAAAGAAAGAAAGAAAGAAAGAAAGAAAGAAAGAAAGAAAGAACGAAAGAACGAAAGAACGAAAGAACGAAAGAACGAAAGAAAGAAAGAACGAAAGAAAGAAAGAAAGAAGTAAAGAAATAAAGAAAGAAAAGAAAGAACGAAAGAACTAAAGAACGAAAGAACGAAAGAGAAAGACTAAAGAAGAAAAAAGAAAGACAGAAAGAAAGAAATAAAGAAGAAGAAAATAAGCAAAGAAAGAAAGAAAGAAAGAAAGAAAGAAATAAAGAAAGAAAGAAAAATAAAGAGAAGAAAGAAAAAGAAAGAAAGAAAAAAGAAAGAAAGCAAGAAGAAGACGAAAGAAGAAGAAAAGAAAAAACAAGAAAGAATAAAAAAAAAGAAAGAAGAAGAAAGAAAGAAAAGAAAGAAAAAGAAAGAACAGAAAGAAACAAAGAAAGAAGAAAGAAAGAAGAAAGCAAGAAATAAAATAAAGAAAAAAAAGAACGAAGAGAAAGAAAGAAAAGGAAAGAAAAAAGAAAGAAAGAAAGAAAGAAAATAAAGAAAGAAATAAGAAAAGAGAAAGAAAATAATGGAAAGAAAGAAAGAAGAAAGAGAAGAAAGAAAAAAAGAAGAAATAAAGAAAGAAAGAAATAAAGAAAGAAAAGAAAAAAGAAATAAAGAAATAAAGAAAGAAAAGAAAAAGAAAAGAAAGGAAAGAAAGAAGAAAGTACGCCAAATTTGAACCCATCATGAAAAAGTGTGAAGTTGCGCTCTGCACCCCCCAACCCCCCCACCCTGGCTTCGGAACCCACTTTACAGCCAGTAACTTATCCTCAATTTATGATTATGATGTCTAAGTACGTGCAATTTGCAACATGTGTAAAGGCCTATCCATTGGTGTTGGTCTCATGGCCTTGGGCATGTGTAGAACAAGGCAAATCATCAAAAAACAATGTTACATTGTTTGGTGGGGCTTGGGGGTTTGGGCCCCTAGGCCCCTGATGTGCCCACCCTCAAAACTGGGGGATCTTCAATAATCACGCATGTGTGTATGCTACAGGGGTAGCCAAAAAGGCTCAAGGGACCTGCCCAACCTCGATACAAAATGCTTAGCACAACCTCAGTACGAGGACGACAAGGAAAAGAAAATGTTAAAATGTATATGCAACCCTCGATGCAAAACACATGGGGGTTGGGGCTGGCCTGACTGAAGGGTACAATGTAGTTCTTTGCAACATGTGGTCTTAGACGGGGTGCTGGCTCTAGACTTCAGTTCGCGTGCCTTCAAGCACGCTCGATAACTCTGATGGCGCTCTAACTTAACGCGGTCGCTGCCATGCAATTGTTTACCGCGCTTGTCGTAAACAATGCTCTTTAAGTGTGGGCCCATCGAATAACATCAAATGGCAATATGCATCGGGAAGAAAGCTGGAAAAGAAATAAACAACTGCACAGCGACGGAAAGGAAAGAAGCGAAGATAAGAAGCAACCTACTCCAATGAGCTACTTCGATGTCTCGCTCACTTCGAGTTGGGTAGGGCAGGGTCGGGGGGCAGGGTGGGGGGAGGGGGGAAGGGGCGGGTGGGGGCGGGAGAGAGAGAGAGAGAGACCATGGACCCCTCCCCCCCTGGACTATATGCGGTGGATCACTCCCAAATAGCATCTACGGACAGGTATTTATCAGAGGAGCACCTCCCAGTTCCTTCCATGACATTCTGAGGGCTAGAAAAGAAGTTCCTGAAAGCAGCCTGAAAGTACTTCTTGTGAAAATTACAGTGTTTCCATTCCTCCCCCTCCCTCCCCCCCCCCCCCTCCCCATTTTTGAGGCCCATCACCACTTTTTCTACAGGGCCTAAGTACACAATAATACTTGATTCTTGATGCTCTCTCCGAGCTCTACACAATCGGATGATAGGGTCTTATTGTTTAGAATCTGCTCCCTGGGTTTCTTGTCACATTTACAAACCAATAAATGTAAAAAGATGTTTCCATCCTCTGATTAAGTCAGGGTTCATTAGAATTCTCATATTATAGTCATTGACAACTAAATCATGCTCGATTCCTAGTGTACCAAAAAAACATTCCTCAGGGTAAAAAGGACATTATTCCATCGCATTCAGTACATTTCATTCTCTATTGCCCTCCTGCCCTCAACCGCCATATCACAGCAATACAGCACCTGCAAAGTATATCTGCAATTCTATCTGCAATACACAAGGTGGGTAATTGGGAAGAGCAGACTGATTGGGGGGTGAGATGTAGCCATATAGGCTAGGAATTGATAGGGCAGTGGTGCTGATAGGAGATATCTAAGCTGAACAGCCCAGAACTGAAAATTAGCTAGGTGATGTTTTTTGCCAAGTGAGTCGTATATAGGGTCGGCTTATTAAGATATGAAGAGTACAGCTACAGGCCTGTGACAAGCATGAGGGCTGTGATATGAGCAATTCAGCTTTGTAGACAGCCAGAATCAGAACAGAGATGCTCTGGAATGGTGGGCATCTGTCTTGATGTCATGCAAGAAGCTTCGGACAGAGTGGTTTTCATCCCGCGCCTCAAAGCAAATATCAATTCACGCATCTTACCGATTGGGGTACCCTCACAGCCGCTTTGCTAGAGCCGGGGATGACTCGGAATCCAATAACCGCATTTCTCAACTTGGGCATCGTCACTTGTCACGTTGATAAGAGCCTGCATTCGTCCAAGGGAGGGAGGAAATAGTGAGGTGCGGGCTGGCTATCTAGGTTGCGAGGTGGACAAAAGGCGGATGTTGGGGAAGCAGGAGCGAGGGTCTGCTGTTAAATTATCAAAACTTAGCAGACCTTTTAGGAAACGAGCTTGAGAGGACACCTGAGTGCAACTTACCAGTCGCTTCTGAACAATTGAAGGCCTGGGATTGTTGTCGTGGCAGTCTGGACGCTAGTTGAAAGCAAATGAAGGGGTTGAGCTGCTTCCAGCTGTCTTAATTCAGCAGCTAACAGGGCGATATTGTGTGTCTGGGCGATATGAGTTGACGAATGAATACCGAGGAAGGCGTTATAAAATTAGACCTTGCGTCAGGCGGGCTGTCTAGAGAAGATATTTTGAAGAAGAAGAATAAGAAATCGCAAATGTAGCCTCTGGCAAGAAGACTCTGTCAGCATGTCTGGTTGCTTCAGTTTGTACTTCATTCTGTACTGCAGATTTTATTCTGTAACATCGTTGAACTCTTTCTCAGTCTGCATTTCAAACAGCTGCCCTACCAGTTTCTTCCCGTGCGTTTTTAACTATCATATCCCCCTAATCATGTTGACACGATCAAGGGCCAAGTGAGCTGGAAGCTGGAAATGCTATTGAAGTTTTGAGAGGAAATGGATAGGCGATTCCTATGAGGTAAAGCGCTTCTGCTCGCAGATTAATTGAGGTCGGATTAAGTACCGAATACGTTGATAGAAGATCGATCGTTTCATTCTTCTGGGCTGATGGAGGTCTGGACTCTGAAGCAGTCGAGTTGTTTTGCTTCGATCTGAAATGGCATCAACGCGTTTTCGCCAGGATAATGAAGCAACCCAAACGGAATGGAATCGGTGCTGCTTGGTTTAAATCCATTGAAATCAGGGGAAGGAGACAAAATTAAGTGCACGGAATCCAGGTTGCTTCACTAGAGGATGACTCGCAACATGCCGGCAGATGGCTGGCTGGCTATTTGTGCTGCCGCCAGCTGCGTTCTGTGGGCCAAGACGAATTTCATAATTTACGGGCCCCTTCTGATCTCCGACCAACACTGCGATCACGCCTCGTCTTACGCGAATTCGCGTTTCTATTTCACGTGATGCCCTGAGTAGAATATCGGGATTTCTTTTGGAGAATGTATGAAGGTCGGATGAAAGTGGGGGTCTGTGCCTCTGTGGACAGTGCTTCTAGAAATGTATTGGAATTGACATAGTTTCAGGACAAAGGAGCCAATGGAGGAGCCACCAGGATCGGTGGCTTGGGTAGTGGCTTGGTGTGGGGTGTGGCTGTCTTCGGCTTGCTGTGGGGGTCTGTGAACAGACTACTTTATTTGTTGGTACTGAAAGTAGGATCATTTTGCTTTGGGCCAAAGCTCAGTGGGTATCTCATACTGGCCTACAAATCTTTGGTGTGGAGCAAGTTGGGACTCATTTGAGGACCAACCAAGCAACAAGCCTATGCGTGTGCTGACAATAATGCTCGCTTGCTGCAATCTTGCATTTCTTTTTCTGGGGATTTCTTGGAAGACCCCTTCCGGATGTTGTGGAGCGGGCTTGTCTTGGGCCAACAATGGCCTGTTGATGACAATGTAATGCAATGTATATGTGTATGCAGGTGCCAGTGATTTTGGTTGTATTTTGTGAGTAGTGGCTGCTTGCATGGTGTGGGTCATGGGTTGTGGCTGTCCCTGGCTTGCTGCTGCCCACGGGATTCCTATGGGTTGTGGCATGCTGTGGCAGGTGGGTGAACATGCTATATTGCTAACATAGGCCTATACAATGCCTTGCTTCGTGCCTATTACTGTACCTGAGTAGTGGATGATGGAATCGTGTGGCAATTTATAGGTTAGGTGATTGTATTCTAACTTAGATTACAGGTTATGCGGCGCCGTTTACGGGTACGGTATGTGTTGTCTATTATGTGTTGTGAGTTGTGTGTTGTGGGTTTGTGGGCTGTCAGCATGAATTGCGGTGCTCTCACGCGTTTTATGACTTGGTGACTACTTATGTACTTCCTTAGAACTATCGGCCCAGACAGTGTTTCTGTCTGTACTGTGTCAGCTTCCCGTAGACTGTGTCATCCTTCATGACACGGTGACAGCTTCCTGTTGACTGCGTCATCGGTCTCTCTGGTCGCGCGGTATGGAGAGCGTCATTATCAGTAATGGATGCGACCGAATTCTTCCTCTAAAGATTCGTGTTCCCACTGATTGGCTAGATGATTGCGCGCCAGCGGCCTCTGCTGCCGGAGATGAGTCTCCTTCCGCCATCATGGAAGCCACCCCCCCCTCCAATACCTCCATTTCTCCGTCTCCTTCTCCTTTTGTCCAACGTCTCCGACCTGAGGTTGAGGATATTCTGATGCGCCTATGCTGTGTTTCCACACAGATTATCCAGTATGCAAGGTCGCCTCCACCCGCTGATGCCCGCTTTACCTACGACACTGTAGACCTTGCTCTCCATAGCCATGAAGATGGCTATGCTTACGGCAAGTCTGACGACTCAGAGGAAGATTACTCTGATGATTGTATGGAAGATCTACAGAGTGCCAGAAGTGGCGACTTCGGTGGAGTCACTCCCTCTTCTGCTACTAGGGTTTTCCACACCTCCACTGTCTCTCCGGTGTATGAGCCTCAATTGGCACCTTCTCCTGCGGTCTTCAAGCCTCCGTCTGCCGCTCTGCTTGCGCCGCTTCCACCGGACCTACCTGAGGTGGTCAAGCCGTCTTTGCTGCGGAGTTCGTCTCTTGGTCCTTTGGGTCCTCTACTCAACCTTGCAGAGCAGGCTCGCAACCCTGCAGAGCGGGCTCTTGGTGCTTACCATACTCGGGCTCGCGAGGCTGCTGCCACGAGTGTCCACAGATCTGCTGCTGGCACCTCGCAGGAGCCCCCTCCACCTCCACCGGTGGATCTGCCACCTGCGCCTGGCCCTCCGCCGTCTATGAATCCTACGCTGTCCGGCATATCCTGGGAACATCTGCTTGATGGCACACCACCTGTGCGGCTGGCTGTGCGGGACTGCCGGCTTATTCGCCAAGCCCAGTATGCTGGAAATTCTCTTGATCGCACTTTGTACGGTAGGCTGGATGAGGCAGCCACTCGGGCTAATCTAGATAGAAAGGGTCGCCCTAAGCGTGTGATGGCTTACTCTGAGCTGGGTCATGAGTGTCGTGCTTTTCTAGGATCTGTGAAGGCAGGGATTAACTACCCTTCCCCTGGAGGTGTTACCTTTGGTGGGATTGGGCGTAGGAACAATGATCTCCGAGGGTATCAGTATGTGAAGGTCCCTCTCAGTTTTGTTCCTGTTAGGCCTGATTTTGAGCTCGTTGCGAGTGTTGCGCGTTCCTTAGATCTCATTAGGAACTTAGATGATCAGCGCGCATATGATGCTGGCATTGCTGCCGAGTATTTTATGTCGGTTCGTGCCTCGTATGCTCCTGTGCCTGATCCTCTTGCTGCTGGACCCTCGGCCTCTCATGGTGAGTCTCGTGTAGATCCTGCACTGTTGGGTTTTAGTGCCCTGCCCCTGGAACGTCAGGAGTTCATGTGTCTCACTATGATGCTTGCGAACATGACGGATGCGATGGTCAATGTGTATCAGGATTTTGCCACTCCTCGGGATATCTTCTTGCATATCCGAAGACAGCGTTCTGATGCTCTTGCTGCTCGTGTCCCTCTCATGCTTGTTGAGCTTCGGCGTGCAACCATGGACAACTCTGAACCTGTGGATGTGTTCTTTCGCAGGGTCCGGGGCTTGTGCACTGACCTCCGCAGTGCGGGATACCCACAGCCTCAGCGCCATGCCATGCATACTATTATTAATGGCATCATGCACCCCCGCTTCGACTCTCTGCGGCTACAGTTTGGTCTCGCACTGCATCAGAACCAGCCTGTTGATTACTGGACCTGTCTGGCAGCATATAGATCATTAGATTTCTTGAACGTGTCTCTCCCTAAGTCTGATCCGAGGCATCCTGGTTGGTCCCGCGATCCTCCCCAGGTCCCTGCCAATGCTGCTTTTCAGCGTGGCAGGGGACCTGGTCCTCAGGGTTCCGGGACTACCAAGAGGCGCTTGGATTGCACTTGGGGCCCCTGTCTTTCCAAAACGAGCCACTCGGAGGACCGTTGCTGGACGAAACATCCGCACCTGCGAAAGGCCAAGGCTGGTGCACCGGGCATTGAACCCGTGCCCGTTGCCTTGGCCCTTCCAGGTTCGCTGACTCGCAAGCAGTTGTCCTCCTTGCAGGCTCAGATTGATGGGTACGCCATGTCCAAGAACTAGGAGGTACGCTCTGTCCTATTCTCTTGCACTACGAAGTTCTCTAACGTGTGTAGCCCTAGTCTTTCTGAGGGTGTCTGGCATGTGGACTCTGGAGCTGGAATGTCAATCACGGGTGATAAGTCTTTGTTCACTGTGTTTGAATCTTCTGCTGTTGGGCCTACGGTTCGATTTGGTGACGGGGTGATTCAACGGTCAGAGGGTAAGGGATCCATTGTGTTATGTAGTGATTGGTTACCAACATCAATCACTCTAACCAATGTTCTTTATATCCCTCACTGTCCGGTGAATCTCCTGTCAGTAAATGCTGTAGCTCATTCTCTCCACTGCCAGGTTTCTTTTGATAGTCTTAGTTGCACTGCCACTCAGGGCTCTTCTGTTCTCTGGTCCTTCCCTGCCTCCAGTGATGGTGTGTACAAGTTTGCATGTAGGCCTTGTCACACCTCCAGTCGTTGTTTAAGAGTTGCTGACAATTATCCAGCGTTTGCACTTGATGTTGATGAGGACGGTGGAGTTGTTCTCCCTACCACTCCTGCATGGTTGTGGCATAGGCGGTTGGGTCATCCCGGCTATAGTGCCTTACACAAACTTGTCAAGAGTGGTATGGTTAAGAACTTACCCCTCAGTCTGGGTCAAGTGCAAAAGTTGGGTAAGATCCCATGTGATGCTTGTCACAAGGCTAAGGGCAAACGTCTCCCTTTTCCTAAAGAAAGCAAAACTGAGATCCGTGCACCTCTTCAACGACTTCACTTGGATATAATGGGACCAGTTCATATTAGGGGTCTGCGTGGGGAGTTTTACATCCTGTGCCTCATAGACCAATTCTCTGGCTTTGCTGAAGTATTGTGCTTGAGGACCAGGGATGAAGCTCCCTTAGCAGTCCAAACTATCATCCTCAGATGGTCAAATCAGCTGCAGGGGTTTGCCTTTAAGTGTCTGAGATCTGACAGGGCCAAGGAGTTTATAGTTAAATGGTTCGAGGATTGGCTGATATCGGTTGGGGCAGTACATGAGTTATCGTTGGTGTACACTGCCCAGCAGAACGCAACTGTGGAAAGGTATAATGGGGTCTTGCAGTCTATAGCTAGGAGTATCCACCTGGAATCAAAGCTAGCTAAGTCTTTCTGGCCTTATGCCTTCCTAGCTGCTTGTTACCTTCGTAACCGACTGCCCAATCAGGGACGCAAGACACCTTATGAGTTGTTTTATGGGGTGATGCCTGATGTGTCGTTGTTACGTGTGTTTGGATGCCCCTGCTATGTCACGTTAGTCAATGGGAAGAAACGTAACAAGCTGGACGAAAGGGCGTTATCTGGTAGACTGGTTGGGTATTCTCTGGTGAGTAAGGGTTATTTTATTTGGGTTCCTAAGTTGCGCCAGGTAGTAGAGAGTCGTGATGTACTCTTCTATGAACAGTTTAGCTATAACTGTATTCCTGGGCTTCCTCCCTATGACGGGTCGCCGTATGTTTCTAGCATCCCTGCCGCTATCAACGGACACATGCCTGAGGCTGCGGGCCATTCCTTAGATCCTTTGCTTTCCCCAATTGTTGACCACTGTCCTGGCCATAGGATGATTCTGCGTCCCAGGTCAGGGGCTGCTGGTACTGTATTGCGTGAGAATGCACTGGGCGGGCGAGGTTCTGCAGTTCCTACGGATAAAATCTTAGCCGAATCTCAGGGGGTCGCCAGGCCCTCCTCTGCGTCAAATTCCGTCGGTGAAGCTCTAGGATTACGACAATCTCAGATCATAGTGGAGCCTCTTATAGGTCCATTGTCTAATAGTCACCCTGCTCCAATCATCTTGGATGGCTCGAAGGGGTTGGTGAGCGCTTCGCCTCCTGCCGTTCCTGATAGATTAATCGGGAGCCCGGGTGATGATGTAGCCTTTGCCGATAGTGCAAGTGATGATCTTGATCATTGGTCAGGCTCCGATACTGCGTATGGCTGGGGTGTTCCGGTCGACCCAGGCTTCGTTGAATTAGAGGCAAATAAGGCCGGCCCTGTTCAACCAGGCAGTAGTTCTGCACTGGGGGCTCTACTACCGGTTACTGCTGATACTGCTGATATCCCCGCTGCTCATGTACAAGTAAACTGCTTGTACGTGGGAGCATCTGTTGCCCCCTCCACTGAACTAACCTATAAAGCTGCCATGCTCCCTACCAACCCTGACAGGGATCAATGGCTTCTTGCTATGAAGGATGAGATGGCTTCCCTACATGCCCATGGTACTTGGGTACTCACTCCACAGCCTCGTAAGCAAAAGATCCTGTCAGGCAGGTGGTTATTTGTGAAGAAGATTGGGGTTGATGGTTCTATACGCTTCAAGGCACGTTTTGTGGTACGTGGCTTTCTGCAACGTCCTGGGCTGGATTTTCATGACGTATATGCCCCTGTCTCCTCTAAAGCAGGTCTTCGGGTGCTCCTGGCTGCCATCACTCATAGAAAGATGTTTGTTCGGCAGCTGGACATCAAAACTGCATTTCTGAACGCTAAGCTGGAACCTGGTCTGGACCTGTACTGCCGCCAGCCTGAGGGCTTTCAGCACCTTGGTCCCAACGGTGTTCCCCTTGTGTGCAAGCTGCTCAAGTCTCTTTATGGATTGAAGCAGGCACCCAGGGCTTGGAGTAGGGATGTCAAGCGGGTTCTGGTTGCACACGGCTTCACTATGTGCAAGGCTGAACCTGCTCTGTATTTTAGGAAGGATTCTGATGGTGGGTGGAGCTATGTTCTGACCTATGTTGATGATTTTATCTGTGCTTTTAGTGAGCTGGATAGGTATGTGTTGCTTATCCAGGCTATGGAAAAGGCTGGCTGGGTGGTCAAAGAGATGGGTGTTCCGGTTCAGTTCCTCTCTTTGGACATGCATGTTACACTTGATTCTGAAGGCAGGTGTGTTCAGATCAACATCTCTCAGCACACCTACATTGTTGATCTGGTGGAGCAGTTTGGTCTTACTGATGCTGCCCCACCCAGGTTTGCTGCCCCCATGGCCAAGTCCACCGTTTCTGACGCCCCTGGAGAACCCCTGCCGTCTAATAGCCAGTACCTCTCTCTTGTGGGTGCTTTGCTATACCTGGCTACTTGCACCAGGCCTGATATTTCTTTTGCTGTGAGCTACCTGTCCAGGTTTTCTGCTCACCCTACCGTCCCTCTCTGGGGGGCTGCCAAGCGGTTGCTCTTGTATTTGAGAACACATTCCCACCTGGGTCTCACTTACACCCACAACCCTGAGTTCTCTTTTACTGTCTTTAGTGACTCATCCTTTGCTGATGATGGGTCTGACAGGCGGTCTCAGACTGGCTTTGCTGTGCTAGCTGGGGGGTGCATAGTGAACTGGATGAGCAAGAGGCAGCCTACTGTTGCCATTAGCTCTAGTGAGGCTGAGTATCAGGCCCTGTCCCAGGCTGCCAGGGAGGTACAATGGTTGAAGAAATTGAGGGTGGATCTGGGTCTGCCTTGTGCTTTGGTTACCATTCAGGGTGACAACTTAGGGTCTCTAAGTTGGGCCAAAGACTGGCAGCTCCTGCCTCGCAGCAAGCACATTGATGTTATTCATCACTACATCAAGGAGCTGGTGGAGGATGGTTCACTGGATGTTGCCTATGTTAACACCGTGGATAACTGTGCTGACCCCTTCACCAAGCCCCTTGATCCTGCTGTGTTCTGGAGGTTTGTCCGCATGTTAGGTATGACCGCTTCTTCTTAGGGTCATCCTTGCATTTGGTCATATTAGTTTCTTTTCGTTATCAAAGTTTGCATTAGGTTCCTATCCCGGATCGGGTTTTCTATACCGTTGTTACCCTTTTGCTCTTAGTTTTTCTTCTTTCTGCTGGCCCCTGTTTTGCTTTTTTGCGTTTATTCTTCTTCCCTTTGGGTCCCTTGCGTTCTTCGATTTTTCGGGCGTTCTGATTTTTTTCCGAGCTAATTTGTGTTACATATCGGTCATGTCCCAGCAGTTGCCCTGGGGGAGATTCGGTGTTGCGCATGTCTATGGCATAGGTGCGCAGGTCAGCCACTGCATTGCGGCGGCGATCTTTCACTTTGATGTGTTATGACATGGTGGACGCTCCCCCTACCTTATGTCACCACTCTCCTCCCTTTTTTTAGATTAGAATATCGGCCAGACCAGGTTCTCCGTCTTATTTGTACTTCGTCGTCTCCGCCTTCCGTCCTGATCTGGCGTTCTTTTATAGCCCGCCACAATGGTTATCTGTTTAATAACCTTTATTCATCCTGCTTTCTTGTCCCCCCTGTCCCTACGTCAATCTAGATTTCCCTCTCTTCTCATAGGCTCTCTCTCACACGGACCCACACCCCACCCCATTGTTTATCAGCCCGCCCCCGCGCCCCCCCCAATGCCATGGCTCTTCAAATCTCCAAACACAACACCGACCTCTAAGCACGCGTACAAGTCCAGTTACAGGACGCCACAGCCCCCCCTCCCCCCAGTCAACCCCCCCCCCCCCCCCCCAAACCCCCTTACTCCCCCACCACCTACACACTACCCATGCCCTCAGCCCGTTCCTGCCATCGCTAGTTGGACCAGACTCCCCCCCCCCACGACCTGTCACACCCACCCCCCCGCACTCCCACGCCCACAGTCATCGCGCACATCTGTCCCGACAGCTAGCCACACCTAACCACACCCACGCTTAGAGGCTTGCACCCTCCCTCGCCCCTGATCCATCTCCCTCCACACTCCTTCGACCAGTGCTTTCTACCCCACCCGCCCCACTGAACGCAGGCCAAAACCCCCCCCCCACCCCCCAGCCCCCCCCCCGCCCCAACAATGCAAACACACCACCAACGACACCCAATCCCCAAGTTCCCGACCTATTTATGCGTTGTGTGCTTGTAGGTTGTGGGTTATCCCTGACCACTGCTGCGGTCCCAGCACCCATGGTCCGCCCACTCACGTAACAGATACACAAGCACAACCCGTTGCCGAACAAAACTCCGAACCCTTTCGGGTAAGGGTCAACTCGCATGGGCCCCACCCCAAGTCATTGGTTAGTATACCAGGGGCTTATCCTTCACTTGCAGGTGAAGTCTGGACCACGACAAGGCCCCAATGAAGCCCTGTGTGGTCAGCGGCCCGGCTTACCAACCCAGCATGTTTTTTTTAAATAGAGGCGGGCCCGTCGCGCCACCCAGGGTAAACAGCCGGGACAACGCCAGAGGAAGGACAAGGGGGGTGGGCCGCCCCGCACCTCCCCCCCCTCGCCCTTCCTCCCCCACCCGATGCCCCCCCCCGCCCTACCCCGCGCCCCCACCCCCCCCCCCTCCACACGCCGGCCCCGACCCCGCGACCGTCCTACCGCCCCGGTAGGGCTATGCCCCCTTCTGCCCTCTTGGCTTAATCTCCCCTGACGCTGTGTATGTTCGGTATTTTTGTTGTTTGTAATCGTCCCGTCACGCAGAGCGAGATGGATGGCAGCCTCCTTGGTGATGGATGCACAAGCAGTTGCTTACTTATCCGTACAATTTAATATTGGGGGGGTCAAGAATCAATAAAGCATGGCATGGCATTATTATTCAACTTGGTGGCATGTAAGGCTAATGAACTTATTATTAGCTCACTGACTTCCCGAAGTTCCATGGAGGCAGGTGCAGCAACTCCCGAGGCTACAGTTGCTACTTCGCAACCTGCAGGAACTAGTGCGAAAGAGCAGATTTCCTTGTCAAGCACATTGCGCTGATGCAATGAGCTACGAGAGTCACGAAGAAGCGAATTCTTCAAGGGGATATCGTAGACATGCTCCAGGTCCCTAGACTGAGTCCACAGGACAGGAGGGAAACGGCAAATGAAAACGCCGCGTCCACAGTCCGCAACCCTGAGATACGTACGCTAAAAAGTGCCCTCAGTGAGGTAATCCGCCCCCGACGGGAATCGAACACGAGTCGGTAAGATTTCAGGCCAGTCAGATTAACCGGCGATTTTGACCGGCGTTCTTGGGAAATGTGAAGATTTGAAGATTTGAAGATTTTACGGTTTTGCGGAAGTATCGCATAGGTCCGTCCACCATAGGGAGCCGACCAACTTGACCTTGACCTTAGATACATGGCTCCAGCCTTTAAGGCTGCTCACCTTCTTCGGCTTATTCTTTTAATGACAGGATACTCATCAAAAATGATCAGCCTTCTTGCACAAGCCGAAGACGACAGATTTTTTTTGAGAGATCTGTAACTTGAACTTGAACTTGATTGCATGGCTCCAGGCAAAAAAATAATCTGCCGGCTGTCTTCTTTCTAAGGCAATTAAAGCGAAAACGTTCAGCCGGTATTGAAAATGTCGATCTTCGAAGAAACCAAAGCAAATTGTAAAATACATAAAACAAATATGCCACCTAAGTACCATTGGAATTAATTGAGGACATTATTGAGGTTTTGGGTATGAGTCGTCAAGCCCATGTCCCATCCCACCCTGAACCCTAAACCCTAAACACCAGCACATGGTTGATCAACAGACACAAGCATCACTATGACTATGCGAGGTGTTACTACTCGACACCTTTCACAAGTCTGCACGGAAGGCCGTGACTTCGTGAGAAGTGGCCTTTGTTTATTAATGATGGTATGAAGAGATTGGATCAAGTGTATTTGATACTACTGCTTTGATTTTAATTGAGAATGTTACAGCCCAAGACGGCGAGCAGCCTTAAATGCTGGAGCCATATAACCAAGTGCACAGGTCTGCATTGGAGGCTAACAATAAAGGCCTCGGCCTTTCGTTCCTTGAATCCTAGTACGAATTCGAAGGGAGTTGCGGTTGAGTGGGAGCAACATAATCGGCGGTTGGCGTGGTCTATCCGGCGTGGCGTGGTCCATCGGTCCTCACCATCACCATCGGTCCCCGGTGATCGGTCCCACCGCATCGGTCCTTGAATCCGGTGCCTTGAATCCACCGCCTTGAATCCACCGCCTTGAATCCTGGCTGAGTCGACACGTGGACTGGCCTGATCTGGCCAGATCTGGTCTGATCGCGAAGCCCAGCCACCCGACAGTGCTCGTCAGCGTTGGGGGCAATTCCTGCAAGCCCCTAACAGACCCCCGACACACGCCCACACATAACTCTTGGCTGCTGCTGGCGCGATAACGCAAGCAACGAATTGCGGACGATAGCACCAGACTTCGATTCTCGCCAATCCCTTCGCATTCCTCCTCCAGGGCTGAACACATCCGATTGCTTACGTCGTCCACTCTAGGTCGCAAGCCCCTGCAAGCTCCATCACCCCTCTCCCTCTCCATTAGCCTTGGCATTTATTTCATTTGTGTACCCCTCCTGTTCAAGCCTTAAAAATCGCCCTTATTGCCCCAGACCCTTGTCATCCGACCCCTGACCCATAAGGGCCCCACCCCCCACCCCTAACCAGCCCAACATAGCCCCCACCCTCGGACCAATGGTGCGTAGCTGAAACTCATTCACTGATGCATCCTTGTTAATGTCAAGTGTGGGAAACACACTTGGATTCACTTGTACACTCGGCCTGGCCTGGCTTGGCTTGGCATGGCAATAGAAGCCACAATTGGCTTGGCTTGGCACATGCATGGATTTCTGAATGTAGTGTTTGCATCCATGTGCCTCCTCTCATGTGATGTACAGGCATTGGTCTTCTTCCTTGGTCACACAGGGCTAGGTTTTATCAGATGCGCCCTTTCCTGGTTCCCCTTTAGTAAACATTTGTAGGCAATGCGTGGGGTAGGAGAGAAGCACTGATTCCTTGGAGTGGCAGCCAAAGCGATATCATTAGGGACCGGCAAATCATGCAGACATTAGGCGAATATGATATCATATGATATCATACAAATTGTGTCACATGATATTGTATATAAATGGTAACTTTAGCCTAGTCAGTCTGCCGCCGGCGTCATATGATATCATATGGTATCATATGATGACATGATAGCATATGATATCGTATTGCCATTCCCTAGTCATGTGTCACACTGATTCCATGGAGTGGTAGCCCAAGTGATGTCATGCGTGCTTGCATGGCTTTTTCATTCGTGTTTGTTCATCCATGTGCCTCTTCTCATGCGATATGCATATATTCACGAACCTCCATTCATGCTGTCCCTTTGTGTCGACCTTGTGTGTCAATTCCAACGAGCACTCTAACTCTGACTCCAAATCAAATTATTGTTCTAACTCAGCAAGGCCCTTACTCAAACAATGATATTTCCCTCTCCCAGCCTCCCTACCACCTCTAATCCCTCCCTTCCTCCCTCCCTCTCTCCCTGACATGCAGGAATCCTTCACTTTGAAGCTAGCAACTGCTCCCACCCTGCCCCGCCAAAGGAACATCCTCATAAAGAAACAGAGACCTAAAAGGGAAAAAGAGAAACCGGCGTAAACTTTAAACAGGTAATACACCCCAATCTTAAATCCATTATACTTTAAAACCTTGTAAATTATGACACCCCCCAATTGATACTTTATACAGACATTACAGAAACAGGAAAACAAGAAGCGAGAAGAAAGAAAGAACCGAAAAAGAAAAGGGGAGAGAAGAGAGAGGAAACAAAAAAAGAATAAGAAAGAAAGAAAGAAAAGAAAGAAAGAGCAGAGAGAAAGAAAAGAAAAGAAAGAAAGAAAGAATGAAGGACAGAAAGAAAGAAATCCCTCCCTCCCGTCTCCCTCCCTCCCTCTCCCTCCCTCCCTTCCCTCCCTCCCCTCCCTCCCCCCACTGGCCCCTCTCTCCTGACATGCAGGAAATCCTTCGCCTTGAAGCTATCAACTGCTCCCACCCTGCCCGCCTTCACCACTCCATGCCAACTCTTCCCCTCCTCCCCTCCCTCCCTCCCTCCCTCCCTCCCCTCCCTCCCTCCCTCCCTCCTCCCTCCCTCCCTCACTGACTCACTCACTCCCCCCCTCCCCCCCTCTCTCCCAGACATGCAGGAATCCCTAACCTTGACTCCATCAATTGCTTCCAGCCTGCCCCGCCTTCACCACTCCATGCCAACTCTCCCCCTTAGCCCCTCCCACTCCACCTCTTATCCCAAGCCCCGTCAGTCACGCCTTCAGCCTGTAGCCTCCTCAAGCCGGAACTCAATACCATTTCCCAGCTACAGCCAGCACTCACCAAGACCAGTCCACAGCTGCAGCCAACTCTCATCAAGACCACTGTACAGCTGTCGCCAACAGTCATCAGCACCAATGTACACGCCTACTCAATGCTCATCGAGACCATTGTACAGCTGCCGCCAGAGCTCGTTGCGAGTATCCTGTGCATCATCAGCATCAGCAGCAGAGCAGACAGCAGCAGCAGCAGCAGCAGCAGAGCAGATAGCAGCATCAGCAGCATACCAGGCAGCATCAGCAGAAGTGCAAGCTAGTGAAAGCCATGAGGAGGGGGGGCAGCAGCAAGCAAGGCGTTGTATGCTGTTTGATCTCCATGATGAGCTGGTTGACTATGAAAAAACAGGGGAGAGGGGAACAGGGGGGCCTCTGGATTGAAGGGGGGGGGTTATGGGGGTTACAGGGGGGGCAGCTGGATGCAGGGGTGCGTTGTGGGTGAACCAGGGGGGGCCTCTAGATTGACAAGGGGGGGTGGGGGGGGGCGCGTGAGGGGGGAAAAGGGGGGGGGAGGCGGGTGGGCGGGGGGGGGGGGGGGGGGGGGGGGGGGGGGGGGGGGGGCTGGATGCACGGAGGGGGTAGGGGGGAGGCCGGGAGGAAAAGGGGGGGTGGCAAGGTGGAGTGCAGGGGGCGGGGGGGGGGGGGGGGGGGCTGGATTCCTGAGGGGTAGGTGGGCTGACACAGGGGGGGCAGCTGGATTGCAGGGGGGGGGGGGGGGGGGGGG
Organism: Chlamydomonas sp. ICE-L; assembly: GCA_013435795.1. Lineage (NCBI taxonomy): Eukaryota > Viridiplantae > Chlorophyta > Chlorophyceae > Chlamydomonadales > Chlamydomonadaceae > Chlamydomonas > Chlamydomonas sp. ICE-L. The sequence continues at coordinate 383,117 of JACBWV010000152.1, forward strand.
GGGGACAGCTGGATTGCAGAGGGGGGTGAACAGGGGGGAGGGTGAACAGATGGGGTAGCTGGATTTCAGGGGGGTCGGAGATAGTTATGCTTGTGATCTTAGATAAATGAAGGACGCTGATAAGTACTTTTTTTATGTAGGAATCCCCCACTCCCACCCCCCACCCTCAAGACCCCCTCCAACCCAAAACCAAACCAAACCACTCACCCCGCCCCCTCCCAACCCAGCCCACTCGCTCAAAGGCCTGGGCGTGGCAAAAAGCACTGCTAGAGCGTGCCACTGAATTGCTCCCCTCAGTCTCAGACCCCAAACCAAAGCCAATCCATACCAACACTTACCCCCCCTCCCAACCCAACCCACCAGGCCTGGGCGTGGCAAAAGTCGCAGCAAGAGCGTGCCACTGCACTGCCCCTCTCAGGCTCAGACCCCAAACCAAACCAAACCAAACCAAACCAAACCAAACCAAACCAAACCAGACCAGACCAGACCAGACCAGACCAGACCAGACCAGACCAGACCAACACTTACCTCCCCTCCCAACCCAACCCACCAGGCCTGGGTGTGGCAAAAGGCACAGCTAGAGCGTGCCACTGCATTGTCCCCCTCAGACCAAGATGGCGGTGACAGCGCTGGTGTTATTGACGCTCTCTTCATCCTGCAGCATCCCCCCGTGTACACCCTGGGCATAGGCAGTACAAAGGACAACCTGCTGTTTGACCCAAGCACAAGCCCTATTCCTGTGTACCGCACTGAGAGGGGGGGAGAAGTGACGTACCATGGGCCAGGGCAGGTGTGTTTTCGAGTCTGTTTATGGTGGTGGTGTGGTTTAATGTGGTGTGGTGTAAAGGAGAGAGATTTTGGGGGGGGGGGGGGGGGGGGGGGGGGAAGGGGAGAGATAAGTGCCGTACCATGGGCCAGGGCAGGTGTGTTTTCGAGTCTGTTTATGGTGGTGTTGGTGTTGGCGGTGGTGGTTGTTTGGTGTGGTATGGTGTGAAGGAGAGGGGGGGAAATGTGACGCACCATGGGCGAGGGCAGGTGTGTTTTGGGGTTTGTTTGTGGTGATGGTGGCGGTGGTGGTTGTTTGGTGTGGTGGTGTGAAGGAGAGGGGGGGAAGATGTGACGTACCATGGGCCAGGGCAGGTGTGTTTTGGGGTCTGTTTATGGCGGTGGTGGTTGTTTGGTGTGGTGGTGTGAAGGAGAGGGGGGAAAGATGTGACGTACCATGGGCCAGGGCAGGTGTGTTTGGGGTCTGTTATGGCGGTGGTGGTTGTTTGGTGTGGTGGTGTGAAGGAGAGGGGGGGAAGATGTGACGTACCATGGGCCAGGGCAGGTGTGTTTTGGGGTCTGTTTATGGCGGTGGTGGTGGTGGCTGTGACGGTTGTTTGTTGCGGTGTGATGTGAAGGAGAGCGGGGTGGGGGGGGTGGGGGTAGGGGGGGAAAAGTGACGTACCACAGGCCAGGGCAGGTGTGTGTTTAGGGTCTGTTTATGGTGGTGTTGGTGGCGGCGCTGTTGGTGGTTTAGTGTGGTGTGGCTTGTAGGAGAGGGGGTTAGTATTGAAGTACCGTGCACCAGGGCAGGTGTGTTTTGGGGTTTGTTTATGGTGGTGGTTTTGCTTGGTTTGAAGGAGAGGGAGGGGGGGGGGGGGGGGGGGGGGGGGAGAGAGAAGTGACGTACCATGGACCAGGGCAGGTGTGTTTTGGGGTCTGCTAATGGTAGTGGCATCTGTGGTGTGGTGTGGTGTGAAGGACAGGGGGGGGGAGAAGTGAAGTACTATGGACCAGGGCAAATGTGTCTTTTAGTATAGGAGGTGTGGTGTGGTGTGGTAAGGTGTTGTGAGGTGTAGTGTAAATGAGAGGGGGATAGTTGTCCAGCACCATGGCCCAGAGCAGTTTTGTTTCTGAGTCTGTTTATGCTGGTGGTGGTGTGATGGGGAATAGAGGAGAGAGGGATGGAAGTGACAAACCATGGTCTGGGCTTAGGTCCTCTATTGTTCTACAATCTCTGAGACTTCTGGTCAGTTTTGTTTCCGTACAACACGTCGCAAATAGAGCGACTTGTTGCGACCCCAGTGCAACGCGCTGCTCCCCAAACCCCGCGGAGCGCAAAGCGTGGAGCCCGTGGGGGGGTTGGGGGGCATTCCTGGCTACTTTAGCTAGAACCATGCGTCGCCATGTAGCGACAGAATTCCGGCTGAATGGCGAGGCGTCGCTTGAAAAAAATGATTCTGGTACATGCACGGGGTACTGCAGCTGTGGCAGGCTGCGCATTTCTTCTCAACCTTTTCCAATTCAGTCTCTTTTGCTTCTAGCTCATGCTCTTCGCACTGCAGCTGTTACTGTATCCCGATCCTGTACTTTTTTAGTTGTGTTTCTTCGTCTCTTTATGATAGTGGTGTTGTGCTGTAGGGAACAGGAGAGGATAATGCGATGCAATGGAACCACTAATGCCCCCGGCACATGCTCTTTGCACTGCAGCTGTTTATGTACCCCCATCCTGAACTCTAAACCAAGTCTACAGTGGTAATGATTGTGTTGTTGTGTTGTGTTGTGGGAAATAGGAGGGGATAATGCAATCCAATGCAACCACTAATACTTCTGGCACATGCATGTTTTACTGCAGCTGGTGCTGTACCCCGTCCTGAACTCTAAACCTGGTCTACAGTGGTCATGATTGTGTTGTTGTGTTGTGTTGTGTTGTGTTGTGTTGTGTTGTGTTGTGTTGTGGGAAATAGGAGGGGAGAATGCAATCTGATGCAACCACTAATACTTCTGGCACATGCATGTTGTACTGTAGCTGGTGCTGTACCCATCCTGAACTCTAAACCTGGTCTACAGTGGTCATGATTGTGTTGTGTTGCGTTGTGTTGTGGGAAATAGGAGGGGAGAATGCAATCCAATGCAACCATTAATACTTCTTATTATACATGCATGTCGTACTGCAGCTGGTGCTGTACCCCATCCTGAACTCTAAACCAGGTCTACATTGGTTGTGATTGTGTTTTTGTGTTGTGTTGCGTTGTGTTGCGTTGTGTTGTGGGGAATAGGAGAGGGGAATGCAATCCAATGCAACCACTAATACTTCTGGCACATGCATGTTATACTGCAGCTGGTGCTGCACCCCATCCTGAACTCTAAACCAGGTCTACAGTGGTTGTGATTGTGTTTTTGTGTTGTGTTGTGTTGTGTTGCGTTGTGTTGCGTTGTGTTGTGGGGAATAGGAGAGGGGAATGCAATCCAATGCAACCACTAATACTTCTGGCACATGCATGTTGTACTGCAGCTGGTGCTGTACCCCATCCTGAATTTGAGGCGCCTACAGAAAATGGACCTGCATTGGTATCTTCGAACGTTGGAGGAAGTCGCCATCCGAGCCCTGGAGGAGGTCTCTGGCATCGAGGCCGGGCGAGTGGATGGTCTGACTGGCGTGTGGGTGGAGGGGGCCAAGGTGGCTGCTATTGGAGTTCGTGCCAAGAAGTGAGTAGAGAACGTTATTCGATTTTTGAAGGTGGAGTGTGGGTGGAGGGGGCCAAGGTGGCTGGTATTGGAGTTCGTGCCAAGAAGTGAGTAGAAAACGTGTTGGAAGCGTGGCTGGTCATCATGTGAGGCTATTGTGAGTGGGGCTGTTCATCGTTTGGGGTATTTATGTGTGGCGTGTCTGTGCAGGGTGCCAAGGTGGCTGCTATTGATGTTCGTGCCAAGAAGTGAGTTGAGAACGTCTTGGAAGCGTGGCTGGTCATCATGTGAGGCTATTGTGAGTGGGGCCGTTTATCGTTTGGGGTATTACTGTGTGACGTGTGGGTGGAGGGGGCCAAGGTGGCTGCTATTAGTGTTCGTGCCAAGAAGTGAGTAGAAAAGTTGTTGGAAGCGGGGCTGGTCATTATTTGAGGCTATTATGAGTGGGGCCGTTCATCGTTTGGGGTATTAATGTGTGGTGTGTGGTTGGAGGGAGCCAAGGTGGCTGCTTTTGATGTTAGTGTCAAGAAGTGAGTAGATAACTCCATTTCAGGTTTGAAGTTGGAGCCTGGGTGGACTAACTGGCGTCTGGGTGGAGGGGACCAAGGTGGCTGCTATTGGTGCCAGTGCCAAGAAGTGAGTAGAGAACGTGTTGGAAGCGGGGCTGGTCATTGTTTGAGGCTATTGTGAGTGGGGCTGTTCATCGTTTGGGGTATTACTGTGTGGCGTGTGGGTGCAGGGGGCCAAGGTGGCTGCTATTGGTGCCAGTGCCAAGAAGTGAGTAGAGAACGTGTTGGAAGCGGGGCTGGTCATCATTTGAGGCTATTGTGAGTGGGGTTGTTCATCGTTTGGGGTATTACTGTGTGGCGTGTGGGTGGAGGGGGCCAAGGTGGCTGCTATTGGAGTTCGTGCCAAGAAATGAATTGATAACATATTGGGGGCGTGGCTGTTGATCATTTGAGGTTTGCCCCCGCCCCCCCCAGAAGGGGGGGGGGGCTACGCCAAAAAAACATATGAAGATGTCCCAACTGGCAGAGTGGGGATATGAGTGCGGTAATGTATATGATGTTAAAAATAACATTCAGACATGTTTTCTCGAATCCATGTCCTTCAATGGCCTTCAAGCATATATTTATATATTATGTATTTATGGATTATTATATGTTTGTGGATATTTGAATTTGTTGTATGTTTAATGTTGCCTCCTGTGTGCATGTACATACATGTACTGAGTACATTATACAGGTACAATACATGCACATGCATTTACAAGGTACATGATAGAGGTACAATACATGCACATACATGCACATACATGTACAAGGTACATTATAGAGGTACTGTACATGTACACGCATTTGCAAGGTACGTCATAGAGGTACACTACGTGTACATACTTGTATAAGGTACATTATAGAGGTGCAATACATGTATGCGGTAATTATATAGGCACAATAAAGCAACCTCTTTCTATTTGATATCACATCCATGGTGTGCAGGTGGGTGACGCACCATGGAGTGGCCATCAACCTGTCAGCTGAGTCTATGTTTTATATATATATTTTTTAATGTTTATGTTTATTTTGTTTATTGATCATATGTATCTCATATTTATTTATTTATTTATTTTTGTATGGCTTTTGATTATTTGTTTATTTATTTATTTATTTATTTATTACATCCATGGTGTGCAGGTGGGTGACGTACCATGGAGTGGCCATCAACATATCAACAGAGCTCACTCCATTTACTGGCATCGTGCCGTGCGGCATCGCCGACCGCCCAGTGTGCAGTGTGATGTCCATTCTAGATGGCAGGTGGGTACAGAGAGTAGTTGGGAGTGGGTAGGAGGGGGTCCGGTGTGGTGGTGTTGGAGTGGTAATGCTGCGGTGATGTGTGTGTGTGTGTTCCTGGCTGTTCCTGGTCGGTTTTCCTGTTTTTTTCCCTAATTCGGGCCAGGTAAACCGGACAGGAGAAATTGGCCACTTGGGAAAACACAGAACTCTCAATGGCAGGTGGGTTCAGAGAAAAGTCTAGTTGGGCAGTGAGTAGAGGGGGTGGTATTACTTACCAGGGTACTTCAACCTGGTCAGTTTTCCTGGCTTTTGCAGAGTTTGGCCCAGGAAACCAAACAGGAGGAAATGGCCACTGGGGAAAAACTAGATCTCTCAATGGCAGGTGGGAACAGAGAGTAGTCTAGTTGGGCAGTGAGTAGAGGGAGTGGTACTACTTACCAGGGTACTTCAACCTGGTCAAATTTTCTGGCTTTTGCCCAATTTGGGCCAGGAAACCGGACAAGAGGAAATGGCTACATGGGAAAAAGTAGAACTCTCAATGGCAGGTGGGAACAGGGAGTAGTCTAGTTGGGTGGGGAGTACTGTCAGGTATACTAGCGATTTGGGTAGGCGACCCACAGCTTTCAGACTACATAGCACAGCTTTCAGACTACATAGCATAGCTTTCAGACTACATAGCACAGCTTTCAGACTACATAGCATAGCTTTCCTTTTTGGCTACAATCAACCTTGAGTTGGATGCTCTAGAATCCACGATAATAAGGCTGTCTGTGATCGTATGTATAAGGCTTCCTGTGATTGTGTGTATAAGGCTGTCTGTGATCGTATGTATACGGCTTTCTGTGATCGTATTTATAAGGCTGTCTGTGACCGTATGTATAAGGTTTATAATGTCTGTATAATGTATACAATTTGAATCCACGATAACAAGGCTGTCTGAATTTGAATCCACAACAACAAGGCTGTCTGAATTTGAATCCACGACAACAAGGCTGTCTGAATTTGAATCCACAACAACAAGGCTGTCTGAATTTGAACCCACAACAACAAGGCTGTCTGAATTTGAATCCACAACAACAAGGCTGTCTGAATTTGAATCCACAACAACAAGGCCGTCTGAATTTGGACCCACAACAACAAGGCTGTCTGAATTTGAACCCACAACAACAAGGCTGTCTGAATTTGAATCCACAACAACAAGGCTGTCTGAATTTGAATCCACAACAACAAGGCTGTCTGAATTTGAATCCACAACAACAAGGCTGTCTGAATTTGAATCCACAACAACAAGGCTGTCTGTGATCGTCATTGATACGACACATTATTGCTTTTCTTATCAGCTTTGAGTAGTACCTTGAAGGCAGCCCCCCAGCCTGGCCATTCAGCCAAACTACAAACAACCTAGTGCTGCCTGAAGCTGGCATAATCAGCTTTCTGGGACTGCTGGAATCTTGGGCACCGTTTGATTGCACCGGGGCCAACCACCAAGTACTTCAATTATTGTAGATGGCAGGTGAGTACATGTTGTATTCTAGCTGGCAGGTTAGTATATGGAGTGGTCTAGACGGCATGAGTACCAGTACACTGGGTTTTCGCTTGTGCGACGCGTCACAGATTTAGCAACTTGGTGCTACCCTAGTGCAACGCGCCGCCCCCCGAACCCAAGGAGCCCGGGGGGGCCAGGGGGGCATTTCTGACTACCTTAGCCGGAACCATGTGTCGCCATGCGAGGACAGAATGGCGACGCGTCGCAAAAACAAAGTGTGCCAGCATGCAGATACGCTTGTATATGTAGGCATGCACGCCCACAGTGCGTGTAGGGATATGCTTGTATATGTAGGGATGCATGCCCACCGTACGTGTACGTCAGCGGTTATTCCCTTAATACTTCCGACTCCCTTAGTAGCGGCGAGCGAAACGAGAACAACCTAAATTTATCAAAAGGGGTAGTGGGATATCCTGTATGTTTGTGATGTATGTATGTTACAGTCCAGGGGTAGAATGCTGTAGTCAGCCTTGCTACTGGGTGTGATGCTGTAGTCAGCCTTGCTACTGGGTGTGATGCTGTAGTCAGCCTTGCTACTGGGTGTGATGCTGTAGTCAGCCTTGCTACTGGGTGTGATGCTGTAGTCAGCCTTGCTACTGGGGTTGGGTTGGGTCGGGGCATAGGTATTCGTTTTTTTTTGGGGGGGGGGGGGGGGGGGGGGGGGGGGGGGGGTCTCCTGGCCAACTATAAGGCGCAAACTGATTGGTTTGATTTTTGATTGTATGTTTTATGTATGTTTGTGATGCTGTAGTCAGCCTTGCTACTGGGGTTGGGTTGGGGCATAGGTATTCGTTTTTTTGGGGGGCATGGGTTTTTGGGGGGGGAGGGGGGTCTCCTGGCCAACTATAAGGCGCAAACTGCTTGGTTTGATTGTGTGTTTTATGTATGTTTGTATGTATTGATGTGTGTATGTTTCAGTCCAGGGGTAGGCCACATAGGCTAAAGGGACTTGCCCAATCTTGATAGAAAGGGCTAAAAAGGAAAAGTAGTGGGGGGTCTGGCCAACTATGAGTTGTGTATAAAACGAAGCCCATGCAACACTGTTTTGTAAACTGCAGGTCATTATCAGAAGATCCGTATGCACCGGAGGATATGGAGTATGTGGGCGCTCAAACTGGCGAGGAGTTACTGACAGAATACCGATATGCTCTTCTCGCTGCTTTTGAGGAGCTGTTTGGAGTCCAGCTGGAGCCTGCTCCCTGTAGACCGGATGAGTTGTTTCGTGATGACCCACAATCTGTGAAAGCACCACCGAAGGTTGTTTCTATGTAGGTTGGTGGTTGGCCCTATGCAAAGAAGTGAGAGAGAGATCGAGAGGAGGAGAGAGAGGAGATGAGAGAGAGCCCGACCGAGGAGGGGGAGTGGAGAGGCAGACGAGAGAGAGAGAGAGAGGGATTCGTTACAGACTTCAGCAAATCACTGCCGAGACAGGACAGCAGCACAGCCTGCCGACCATCCAATTTTATAACAGAAAGCACTAAGGTTTTTAAGGCACCCCCACAAACCTGAGCAAACGGGCTAACCCCCTCAACCTCACGCTTCTTAAGAAGACGTACTATTTATTTATCTATGCATGAGATATCCCGTTTCGACAAATGGCTCAGTGGCAGAGCTCGTTGAAATGATGAAGGTGCGGGGTTTGAATCCCTACGGGTGCGCTCAAGTGTTTGCGGTCGCTGTCAACCGCCATGGTAGCTATGTCCAGGTAAAGTAGCAGCTCGTTCCCTCCCGCTGTAAGACGGGGCTCCCTTAATACCACTCTCTACGAGGCATTATCATTTCTATGTAGGCGATTGGTTGCTTGGTTTGATTTCGTGGACTATCAGCCTTCAGGATAAGTTGCTTGGCGATGACCCACAATCCGTGAAAGCACCCCCAAGGTCGTATCTATCGCATTACATTACATTTATGTAGGAGGTTGGTTGGTTAGGATTGGATCGTTACATATTCTTTCAGCCAACTTAGGGCTGCTCGTCTTCCAATTCCAAGTCCTCATGTGCAATACCCACGAAAAAGAGGGAGGGCACTGAGCAGATCAGACAGTTTAAAGACTTGCCCTGGAGATTGGTTGGTTGGTTGGTTTGATTACATGGTCTCAATTGTATAATTAAATTATCACTGCAGCTCAAACTAAGGGCACCCGTTGGTAGAAAGATTATTTGGGGGTCAGTTCATCTGTGTTTTTTCGTTTTAGCCCCTCCTGATATTATGGTTGGCCATGACCATTTATCCCATTTGTCTACCACTGGACTGTAACAATATACACATGGTATATCAGCCTTTATTATGCACAGCAGGGTACTACATTTTGTCCTTTTGGGTTGCGCTTTTGCCTCAACTTAAAAAGGAAATCCGCGCGCTCCGCCCAGAGGGGTTTACAATTTTGCGACAATCGCACAGTCGGGCTCCAAAACCGTGCGAATGTAGCCGTGTAGTACCCTGAACCACATCATGTGCGGGCTAATTAAATATGTTAACAATGTAACAGGTTTCTAACCCTGCAATTTGAAAATAAATTATCTAAACTGTCTGTAACTGTTAAGTTTGTTTGGAAAAACAAATCGTCAAATTGTCTGTCTTGTAACGGGGAGCCGCTATTGAACAGCGATATGATATGTAAACATGGGTAGTATAATCGTTAGTTTGTTAGCACACCACACTCTATCTAAGTACATAATACAATCACATATGTTCAACAGTTTAATAATGTAAATACATGTCCTGGTGCTATGTGCGAGATTTGCTGGTAATTTTTGGCCTGAATTTCTAAAATGTCATCTCACCGCATCGGGTGTCGCGCACGGTGTGATACCGACACGTATCCGATGTATATCTAACACAAATCTAATTTGGATCTATCCTAAAACTGTCTGTACGGGGGCGAATTCTGGTTTGTTAGCGCGCATTGAATGAGTCGCAGTTCGACAGAGAGAGATTCGAGTTTGTATGGCTGTAATCTGTATGGATTTTGCGTGGTTTACACTCGTTTTTCGAAGCGCACACGAAACACTTGTCGTCGATTAAAGCCGCATTGAGTCTTACGCAACCGCATTCACTGTGGTCCGGTACTCAAAAGAAGCCGTGTGTATCAAGCAGGCTTCTGCTTGACAACCCTAGTGGATGTAGAGATCGCGGTATCACTTAAAGCCTACAGTCGGCGGAACAGTATCTTGTTTGTCAGAACTGCTTTCATTTTTTCATGCACACAGATAATAAGCATGGACTTCACTAATACATCACCAGCTCAGCTAGGCATCATCATCGCTGACGGAGGGCCACACAAGAATGCTGCATTGGCTGCACTTGTCCAAACTGCTGAGCGAGCTGATGAGGCAGTGCGGGTGGCGCATGCGGCTGTTGAAGCTGCCGTAGCCCTGCTGCGAAACAACAACCGGTATGATTTGCTTTGTTGTCTCTATAGCCATTTGAACAACCTAGACAACATCATTAGTATAACACACGACGCTTGTGATTGTGATGCACACAGGTGGGTCATCAACTCAACGGAGAAATCGGTGCTTCAGACTGCCCTGCAAGTCCTTCACACGCATTGCATGACAGACTTCAACAGAGAGGAGCGCAATGCTGTGATCACGATATCGACTTGGTGCAATATCGTCATTCAACCAAGTGGCCGTGCCGCTCTGGTGCAGGGAGGGATTGGAAGGCAGGCATGGGGTTGATCCATTGCGTCATGGAGTTGTACATGATAATTGGATTAATAGGGAATGGTACTACTTATCCTCCTGGTATCACCGGATGAGGAAGATGCTCAGGCCCCCTATTTTGAAAACAAAAGGTTAGTTTCCCCCTAAAAAGTCGATAAAAAATCGCAGAATTAAATTATCACTACTCATTTCATTTCATTTTACTCATTTCATTTCAGTTCATTTTACTGTTCCGCCGACTGTAGGTTTCCGGGTGTTCCTATCATACCGGATAGGATCAACCACCAGATCAAACTGTATATCACAGTTTAGTGAACGTGTTAGCCAATTCAGTCCATGACTTGCAATTGGCAGGGTGTCGCATGTCTCGTCCCATGAAATTAATTGTGAGTTGGTTAGCTGCGTTCTGGTCACACCACTTCCAGAATTGTGCCGCCGCAGTGAGACATGCAGAGGATCCATGTTTGGCACAATACGACTCACCGAACTTCAGCCCACCATTGATGTAAATTACAAACACTTTGTTTGGGGAGGTTTGCTGCTTCGTCCAATGCTCTAGCGCTACGTACGAGTCAACAACTTTTTCGCGACATGGTGCACTTGAGACAGCCTAAGCCACTCGTCCACCGAATGGGGCTCGATCTGGCTATCCATGAAAATCGCTGTATTGATGTTATAACCGGTTTGAATGAGGGCTATTAACACATTCCACTCATGATATCCGCTGCCACACTCTGGAAATACAATGGTTGATACCTTACTTGTGCATTTGTTTACATAATGGAGCACATTATTGACGATGTGGTTACTGTCATTGGGGGTCCATGCACTATTTTGTAGAACAGGTGAAGGATGATTTGCATCACCCATTCTATGTTTGCATTATTATGATGATGTTAAGATCCTTTCTTATTCTTTTGGTGATAAAATCATGCACCACATTTCCTTAAGCACACTTTATCATGAAATACCTCAAAAAAAGAGTGTAAGCAACGCAAAATCCGTACAGATTACATAAATACATGACATAATACATCAACAATGCTGGAGATCATGACATAAATACATGACCATATGTCAACATCAACATCAACATCAACATCAACATCAACATCAACAACAACAATACCGTCGCTGTCATGGAAATGACTGATACACCACAGGACATGGCTCAGGGCCGCCTTATGATCGAATTCCGTGGTGAGCGCAAGCAAATGCCGCGTCTACGAGGTTGGTTGAGGCCGGGAGCCGATAGGCTTTGGTGCAACATCTCTAGTATCGAGCCAAGACTTCGCTTCAAGTACGTGGACCATGTTACATTCGATGACGATATGTGGGAGTGCAACGCAGTATGGTTGCATTGCCTACATTTACCCAACGGATCAATTTATACAGCGTCGGTCTTTGAGATGCTGAAGGAGGCAGTCAACATTTTGTCACACACACCCGGTGCTGCAAGATACACACTCCACGACTCGCATGATGATGCGCACCGTTTGGGAGGAGCGCACCTAATTCTCACAAGGGGTTGGTCATTCGTTTTCTACGCCATGACCGGGAGCAGGTTAGGGGGCAAGGTCTTACTGGCCGTAGCAAGGCCAAAGTAAGTAGTCCTCGGTGCCCGTCTTATCTTAAGCCTGTTTGAGACCACACGGTTTCTTTTGAGATGACTGGTGTTGTTTTATCCCCCTTGATGTGATGGGTTGCTCAACCCGTCACTCAACTCGTAATGAGTGCCCTCTTAATTGCTATGAGGTTCAGCAGCTGATATTAGACCGTAAACCATATAGATAGTTATTAGATTACAAGTTTATATAGGGAGTGTTCCAACCTCCGCTCCGGCAATCAATGTAATGTAATGTTACGTAATTGGAAGTTGAAACGCTATCTTGCGCTTATTCTGAAGATTCTGACTGAGCGGTGCAGAGGGATCGAGCTACGACTCCTGAATGTTGGGGAAGGGGATTCCGTATTGTTTGCAAAGATCCTCATTGAGACGCCTGTCATGATCGTTCAGGGAATTCCATTGCTCGGCAGTCATGCTTGACAGTTCGTACCTCAGTTGCTTCTCAAGTGCTTCTGCGCGCTCAGTCTCAATCTTCAGTCGAGCAACATATGCCTTATTTCGAGCGCGCTCAGTCTCAAGCTCAATCTCCAGACTATTCACTCGAGAAGCATCTGCCTTCTTTAGAGAGTGCTCAGTCTCAAGCTCAAGCTCAATCTTCAGTCGAGCAGCATCTGCCTTATTTCGTGCGCGCTCAGTCTCAAGCTCAATCTTCAGTCGAGCAGCATCTGCCTTATTTCGAGCGCACTCAGTCTCAAGCTCAATCTTCAGTCGAGCTATGTAAATAAAAGCGAAGGTAGCGATGCAGATAGGTAGTAGTAGAGAAAAACACTTGTCAATCATATTGATTGATTGTTTATAAAGTATAGCTTTCCACTTGTTGTCCAGAATAAGCGCAAGATAGCGTTCAACTTCCAATTACGTAACATACTAAACTCACTCAGATTAAAGGGGTCATGAAGCTAGCTCTGACTTGTTTACACTAGTCTTTATGGGCGCATGGGGACACGTGTCGTCTCAAGCAGACGTCTGCTTAACAAACTATTTCGGGATCATGAAAGAGGAATCGCGGGACCCACGGAGTGGGGCAGGGGAATTCAGCTGCGGACTCGCGGAAACACGTGTCGGATCTGACTTGTCCATCGGAGTACACACGTAAACGGCGGAACACTGTCGAATGTATCGGAGGACACAAGAGGCCGAACACCGAATGGCACACGCAGGACCCTCATTGACACACGCAAACGGCGGAACACATGTCGACGACTCCTCTTCATCGTCCATCACTCAATCACTCACTCACTCAGATTAAAGGGACCAGCGCTTTGCGTACCCAGGCATGCCCAATCCTTGTGTATTGCTGGAGGTACGATCGCCGGGCATCATAAAAGGACCTCCTCGCCCCGAGCCTGCATATTTTTCTTTTCTTCTCCTCATCATCCTCTTCCCTAGCGCGTCCTTCGCACACCACCCTCCTCCTTTCCTTTCTTCCATCTACAAATAACGCAAAATCCATACAGATTACAGCCATACACACGCGAATATCTCTCTCTCTTTCCACACGCCACACAGACGGCTATGTAAAGCCTTCTTTTGAGATTGGAGTCATAAGAACCATTGCCACATCCACGTATGCGCGAAGAAAAGAGTCTTCATCGACGCGATGCCGACACAACCTTGTCTGCCCATTTCAAACCCAGTCCGCAAAATAGGAAGGGCGCTGGACATGGACAGTCTCGACACATCCAAGTTTATTGATCGCCTCCACTGCCGAGTCAGACGTCTCAATGCACTGCGGACGTCATCGGCTACTTCCGGCGATCCACGCGTCTTGGAGTATAACGCATTGCGCCACCTAATTAAGCAAAAACACCACACATCCCCATCGTCACGTTTGTTCCTTGTCGCTGTGGAGTACGTCTTAGATGACGGCTGCTTCAAGCGCGCCAACGGGGACGCCCCCCTTGTATTATCACATGCTATCAACACACTTTTCGTGGTGGAGACGAAAATCATCAAAGCCCCTGCCAAAACTGGAAATGCCAAGGTGTTAAAAGACATACAGCAGGCCACTATGTGCGCGAGTAGACTTTTGTCCTGGATACCGCATCTCATCAACATTGACATGAAAGACGGAACAACACTTGGATCTGTGACAATTCGTCGTATGATCGTGACAGCTGTGGATCGCGGTGGACGCGTCTTCAGTCAAGATATCCGCAGCCAGGAAATTGACTAACTTAGTTAACTTAATTAACTCAGGTAACTTGATTAACTGAAGGTGGAACTTTGGCAAAACACTGGAGGTACCGAGATTCGAACCCGGATCTTATATATCGCTCAGTGGGCGACATGATCAAGGAATGAAGAAAATTGGCTTAACCTCACGCTCTACCACTGAGCTACAACCCCGATGACAGATTAGCAACTAAACTATTGTTTTAATAAAAACGAGTGTAAACAACTTTGATCCATACAGGTCTCGGCATTGTTTTGCTGAGTATGTAACGTTCTCCTCTCTCTACAGAAACAAACCTCAAGCAGAAGTCTGCTTGAGAACTATGAAAGGGGGAATCGCGGGTCCCGCGGAGCGGGACAGTGGAATTGAGATGCTGAATCTCGTGCATCTGTACGGATATGACTTGTGGCGCGCGAGGCCACCCGAGAGCACTTGACGCACGGAGGCTTTCGCAGACCCCCCGTTCGTCCATTCATTCATCTTCACACACACCAAGGCGGCTTGCGCAGCCCCCCGTTCGTCCATTCATTCATCTTCACACACACCAAGGCGGCTTGCGCAGCCCCCCGTTCGTCCATTCATTCATCTTCACACACACCAAGGCGGCTTGCGCAGCCCCCCGTTCGTCCATTCATTCATCTTCACACATACATACAAGGGTTACATGTCTAGCTAGATAGATACATAGTCTGCTTGAGGTTGTCGGCACCTCCCACACCCCCAAATGGTACTATACCAAAATGAGGCGGAGTGAAGAGTGACGAGTGACGGGTCTGTGGAACTCCCCGTATATGATGTGGATCTCCCCGTATATGATGTTGATCTCCCCGTATCATTTCGTATACAATATTAAAAAACTATACATAACTAGTAACCTAGTCACTACCAATCTGTTTTACCGTATTTTCCGCTGGTGTTACGTATCGCCATTCAGAAAATAATGGTGACGAGTTGAGTGACGGGTTGAGCAACCCATCACAGCAAGGGGATAAAACACACCAGTCATCTCAAAAGAAACCGTGTGGTCTCAAGCAGGGCTCTGCTTGACAAAACTGGTGGTTTCGAATGGGATATTAAAATACTTTTTCTACTTGTTACATGAAAGTCCAAAAGTTACACCAAAAAAGATAAAGTCCCTACAGGGGAAGGAAATGATAAAGGTTTCCTTTTTTGGTGTAACTTTTTAGCTTTTGTGTAACACTAGATAACGGTCTCGAGGTCTCAGGGAGTGAGAGGAGAGAGAGAATATATAACCTAACGGGTCGGTCTCAAGCAGGGCTCTGCTTGACAAACTATTTCGGGACCATGAAAGGGGGATCGCGGGACCCACGGAGTGGGGCAGTGGAATTCAGCTGATGACTCGCGGAAACACGTGTCGGATCTGACATGCTTACACTCGTCTTTCGAGGGCGCGCGGAACACACGTGTCGGATCTGACCTGCTTACACGCGCGCTTCGGGGCGCATGGGGAACACGTGTAGTCTCAAGCAGACGTCTGCTTGACCCACGGGGTGAATTGTGAAATTGTAAAAGTGGCACCGAAGGTATACTTATAAAACACTATTTGCTATATTAATTATCCCTTCGGTGCCACTGCTTGAAAACTGACGCAGGTGGATGGAGGGTTTCTCCACCTGCTTAGAGGTCAAGCACGGAATTGAATTGAATGCGGACTCGTGTGAACCTCTACGGATCTGACATGTTTTATGGTGTAAACAGGATCAGAGTAAGCAAAATGTAGATGTTGTACCAGACCAAAGGGTTATTATTATCCACACGAATCTCCATTTAAACCACGCAATTGGATTATCCGACTGAAGAAGGTTGCAACGATGCCGACGGACGCACAAAAACAACCCAAGGCCAACTTGGCGCCATGCCCACCCATCAGCGGGCTGGGAGCAAACTGGCACAGGGGCGCAGGCGAGCATGCAGGCAGATGTGACGATCATGCACGCACGCGCGCAGATGCAGCTGCAGGACCCGTTCAGTGGATGGAGACAGTTCGGATGCTACAAGGACTGGACAGACGCAAACGAGGCGCTGCAAAGACTCAAGGGACACGCGAGACACGCGTTCGAGATCATACCGTTCGGAAAGCCATGCAAGCCGTACCTTGACATCTACGGTCCACCACTTCTGAACGACCAGGTGCCCTTCCCAGACGTCGCCGCGCTGGTCGCACACACAGAGGACGCAATCAAGATGATCTTCAGCAACGACTACGGAATCCAGATCGACGTCGACAACGACCTCATATGGCTCGTCAGCCCAAACGCCAAGATGCTCAGCCTGCACCTCATCATCGACACGGCGCGCACAGGAACGCCGCTTCACGTGTACAGCAGCAACCACCAGTCAGACACCACAGGCGCAGCACACCTCGCCATGAGACTGCAGCAGCTAGACCCAAACGGAGTCGGGAAGCTCGTAGACATAGGCGTGTACACAAGGGACAGGGAGATGCGCATGCTAGGGTCGTGCAAGTTCAACAAGGATGCGGACTCGGTCCTCGTCCCTCTCAAGCAGCACCACAAGGATGACCCATACACAGCACTCAGGACAGTCATCTCAAACGTGCCAGAGGATGCCGCAGTCATACAGGTGCCAGAGCACATACAGAGATACGTCAAGAAGAACGGGATCGCATGGCCGGCACGACCGCGCACACAAACAGTCGCAGACGCAGTCAGAGCGGCGGGAAACATCATCGCAAAGGCCGTAGAGAAGGAACCGCACGTCCGACGCGCCGACATTATCGTGCGCATGCTCGACCTACTCAGACGAGACATGCACCCGTCAGCATTCCACGACAGACGACCCGCAGAGGACGCGTTCGATCGAGCCGTAGGCGTCAGGTTCAACTACAGTGACAGGAGTGAACCGTGCTACACAGGAAACATACACAACGGAGAGCAGAACATGCGATGCTTCGTAGACACAGCAGGAAACTGCCTCGTAAAGTGCTTCTCCGCCACCTGCGACAACCACGCGCCCGCGTGCATCGGAAGACTCGCGGAACCAGCAGGCGACGCGTGGGACGCAGGAGCCGTGCACGTCAACAGTAGGTACATAGACATCAACGCATGCCTAGAGATGCAGCAGGCGGTCGACGTGTGGTTAGACACGGAGCGCAAGGACGTCAACACGCTCTCAGTGCGCAGCCCGATGGGGTCAGGAAAGTCCACCATGCTAGACGCACTCCTAGAAGGCGTGGGCGAGGACAAGACTGTGCTCGTCATCACATACCGCCAGTCGCTCGCGCTAGAGCACAAGAGAAAACTGGCGCGCAAGGGATTTGTATCATACCTCGACGCCGACGTCACCCCACAGGACCTCAGGCGAAGGGACAAGACACCGCGCGTCATCTGCCAGATCGAGTCGCTACACAGGCTCGCAGAGCACACGTGCATGCGATACCTCACATCGGGCTTTGACATCGTTGTGCTAGACGAGGTGGAGTCGCTGCTGCGACACTTCATGTCGCCAACCGTCGTCAACCCATTGGCTGAGATACAGGGGCTGGCTGACACGCTCAACGCGACGACAACCGGCGTCGTCACAATGGACGCGACATGGGGCAGCGTCACGAAAGAATTCCTCAAGCAGGCCGGCTTGCGCAACCTGCTCGTCGTCAACGACTACTGGAGCACAGAGAACGCGCGCACATTCGCCTTATCGAAGGACGAGGCGACATGGAGCGCGCAGATCCGAGACGACATCATCGCAGGCAGGAACGTCGTCGTCGTCTCGCTCAGCCAGGAGCGAGCGATGCAGGTGCACAAGGCCGCACTTGACACATTCGACGACCCGAAGGACGCGGCCAGACTCTGCCTGCTGCACACGTCCAAGACAGCCGACTCCGTCAAGGCGAAGCTCATAGACGTAGACGCACTCTGGAGCAGCAAACGGATCGTCGTGTACACGCCGATTATATCGGCGGGCGTCGACTTCAGCACAGAGCACTTTGACAGGATGTACCTATACCTGTGCCCCGGGTCCGCGGCGCCGATGGGCGCGCTGCAGATGACCGGACGCGTGCGACACCTGGTCGACACCGACGTCAGGACGCTCGTCGCCAAGAACATGCGAGTGGCGCGAGAGGCAACCCGAGAGCACTTGACGCACGTCGACCTATACCAGTGGCTCAGGTGCGATGGAGGGGGTGAAATTGTAAAATTGTAAAAGTGGTGGGTGAAGGTATACTTATAAAACGCTATTTGCTATATTAATTATCCCTTCGGTGCCACTGCTTGAAAACTAACGCAGGTGGATGGAGGGTTTCTCCACCTGCTTCGAGGTCAAGCACGTCCCCGCGATCGACGGCGGAGACGATCACACGCTGCATGAGCTCTCGGGTGGCACTCTCGCCCCGTTGTTTGCGACCGTGGCTCCACCGACTCTGAAGATGACGGTGGAGAGCTACTTCCTTGCTGAGATACACAATGCCAGCTTCGACTACGTGTCCTGCTTCGCCGACCTCGCGGAGCCTGCAGGTCACCGAGTGGACCTCGGCACCAGCTACGCTGCGGTCAGTGCCGCCCGCGTGCACGCGCCGGGTGAGGGCGACGTGGAGGCGACGAGCGAGTTCCTGTTGCGCGTCCTCAAGGCTCAGGAGCAGCTGGATGCGCTCACCGGAGCTGGCACTGTCGCTGCCCCTGGCACTACTGTCGCCGGAGCTGGCACTGTCGCTGCCCCTGGCACTACTGTCGCCGGAGCTGGCACTGTCGCTGCCCCTGGCACTACTGTCGCCGACATCCTCAGCGATGTGCCCACTGCCACGCAGCGCAAGGCGGTCATGGATGCTATCGAGCAGCGCGTGATGGCCAACGACGCGAGCGAAGACGACAAGTTCCTTCTGTACCTGAACCGCTACTGCTCTGCATGGGGCGTCGACCGCGTCGACGAGGCGTTCCTGCTGGAGAACAAGCCTGGTGCTGTCGGTTCTCCGAAGGCGCGGCTCATGTTGCGCCTGCTGTGCCCGATCCTGCGCCCGGTGCGCGGCGCCGACGTGCACACGACTGAGCACTCAGGTTTGCTGAAGATCGTGTTGATCGAGGAGACGCTGGGCGCTCTGGGTTTTGTGTCCCCGTTCGACACTACGACCGTCATCCCGAACCTGATGACGGTGTTCGACGCCAAGCTGAAGGGCACACAGATGTTCAGCGACTACAACAACACCGCTCGGCTGTTCAGCCATGCCTCGTGCGGCGTTCGCGACGGGTGGGACCTGCGCAAGGTGTCCAAGTCTGTGAAGATGATCCTGAACGCCGTGGGTCTGGATATGGTGAGCGAGACCAAGCGCGTGCAGGTCAAAGGCAAGCGCACCAAGGAGGAGATTAACTACCGCCTGTGCCCGGAGAGTGTCTGCCGTATGCTCAAGCTCTTGAATCTTCGTCTTCTGCGCACGGACCTCACGCCGCTCAACGCGCACGCTGCCGCTGCCCTTTCGGGTCACGAGCTGTCCATGTACAGCTCTCCGGGCACAGGCGGTAGTTCCTCTCCTCCTGAGTGCGTTTGCCTTTGACCTGCACGCGCTTGGTCTCGCTCACCATGTCGATACCACGCGCGCGCAGGTCAAGGGCAAACGCACTCAGGAGGAGAGGAACTACCGCCTGTGCCTGGAGAGTGTCTCACGGATGCTGGAGCTCTTGAAACTTCATCTTCTGCGCACGGACCTCACGCCGCCGCCGCCGCTGCCCTTTCGGGTCACGAGCTGTCCATGTACAGCCATAGTCCATCGGCAAACAACGGATTGTATTCAACAAGCGGCGGAGCCCCTTTCACCTCTTCCCCCCAGCGGAGCGACCGGGGGCGACCGGAGGGGAGCCCCCACAGTTCACATCAAGCATTAGACACACTACTGTGTAACTGTCAAGTCTTACACAATGTGTATGTTGTTTGTAAAAGATTCACTGTAACACTTGGGTTTATTATCACTGTAACGCTTGAGCTTCTTTCTCACTGGAACGCTTGGGCGTTTCCGATGTGTCGTCTCAAGCAGACTTCTGCTTGACAAATATGTCGGGAGTATGAAAGAGGAATCGCGGAACACACCGCGGCACCTGTGTCGAGTCACAGAGCGACCGACCTCTCGCATCAGGCGGCGGCACCTGTCGAGTCGAGTCACATCACATGGCGACCTCTCGCATCAGGCGGCGGCACCTGTCGAGTCGAGTCACAGAGCGACCGACCTCTCGCATCAGGCGGCGGCACCTGTGTCGAGTCACATCACATGGCGACCTCTCACATCAGACCCTTTAACGAACCTTATTCTCCTCTTCACAGCCAGCAAGACTAATTGGTGAATAGATACTTGTTCAAATGCAATTTATGTTTATTGCAAACATGAAGGAAGTGTAGTTCATTTGGATGTAGTCTGAAGATGTCAACAAACATGAGGGCTATTTCGATGCCACGTGGACATGTTTGACACATGTTACAAATTGCATGCAAGAAAGCACTTTCCTTCATTACCAACAATCTCCCTGGTTCTCCAGTTGTTCGCATGTGAGGCAGATCAATTTCTATGTCGTTGAAGTCTTCACAGATCTCATTGCTCAGACTCACAGGTATATTATAGCAGGCTTCACGTGAAATAACTCTATCCACATCAGCAACACGTTGAGTGGATGCTTGAATGACCATGAGACATTTGTCCATATTTGATTTTTCCTACAAAACGTTCTGACGTTATTCGAGCTATTATTGTAAATGGTTTGGCCTGATTTGTTTTTTCTCGCACGGTGTCTAGTTCGTTGTATGGATGGAGCTGTACAGTTTACAGTTGTTCTCAAATAAAGTGGGACACCCTTTATACAATTTGGCGAGACGTCGGATTCATCTGATTAAGATCACCCAGATGTCTGAGTTTTTGGCACATTCATGCCAACCTGGATGGTGCCCCTCAAGCGTAAGCCACCCCTCCGGTGCTTTCCTTGTGCGTATTTACGTGCCTCTCAGACACGTAAATACCGTTCCCATTGATGCGCACGTACACGACCTGGTTGATGATCCCGAGCTCTGAACCACTACAGTCGGCGGAACAGTAAAATGAAACATCCCAAAAACGGTATAAGGCGTCGACAGACGTTATAGTGTACGAGTGGATGGTCCTACAAAAATGGCCCGTCCAGCAAAGAAACCTCCTTTCATGACGCATTGCACATCAACAAAGACCCCGTGTTCTTTTGGGCCACGGTACCGGGGAAGAGTCGATCGCTTAAGTGCGGCTGGTCCTTCAATGGACACTCTCGAAAGTACCGACAAAAGAACGATACGGAGTCTGCAGGATGGAGAGCCGTGATCTAAAAAAGAACCACGATATTCTCGTTAACATCTTGCAATTTGTTGATTCAAAATCGTATTGGTGTTCCACTGCCCCGTGGATTTCTACACCATTAGGTTACACCGTAAGGTGTGTCGTACACGAAGCGGTTTCATTTTAGTATTCCGTTGACTGTAACCATTTATAACATTGTGCGTGTCTTTACCTATTGGGTTTCACATGGGACTCGAAGAATGGCTCGCTTTGCAAACACAACCCCGGGACGAGGCAATATACTCCCTGCTCGCCCACGGTCTACACGCAGTGCGGACGATTATGCATGTACCACCATCTAAGGATTCTAAGGATTCTGAGGATCGTTCATGCCTATCGTCGGATACTCCCAATGATGATGATAATAATGAAGCGTGTTGGGCGTGTGCACATTCTTGTCGAACAAAAGAACAACTAATACGGCACCAAAACAGATGCCTCGCTTGTATCGGAATTGGATCACCAGCATAGTCTCAGCGTCGTCCATGAAAGACCACAAGGAGGCAGAGGTGGCGCAATTACATACAAAGACCGACGACGGACTGACCTGACTGACTGACTGACTGACTGACGATGACTGACTGACTGACTGACGGACTGACTGACTGACTGACTGACTGACTGACTGACTGACTGACTGACTGACTGACTGACTGACTGACGGACTGACTGACTGATGACTGACTGACCTGAGTGACTGACTACTGACTGACTGACTGACTGACTGACTGACTGACTGACTGACTGACTGACTGACTGACTGACTGACTGACTGACTGACTGACTGACTGACTGACTGACTGACTGACTGACTGACTGACTGACTGACTGACGGACTGACTGACTGACTGACTGACTGACTGACTGACTGACTGACTGACTGACGACTGACTGACTGACTGACGACTGACTGACTGACTGACTGGACTGACTGACTGACTGACTGACTGACTGACTGACTGACTGACTGACTGACTGACTGACTGACTGACTGACTGACTGACTGACTGACTGACTGACTGACTGACTGAACTGACTGACTGACTGACTGACTGACTGACTGACTGACTGACTGACGGACTGACTGACTGACTGACTGACTGACTGACTGACTGACTGACTGACTGACTGACTGACTGACTGACTGACTGACTGACTGACTGACTGACTGACTGACTGAACTGACTGACTGACTGACTGACTGACTGACTGACTGACTGACTGACTGACTGACTGACTGACTGACTGACTGACTGACTGACTGACTGACTGACTGACTGACTGACTGACTGACTGACTGACCTGACTGACTGACTGACTGACTGACTGACTGACTGACTGACTGACTGACTGACTGACTGACTGACTGACTGACTGACTGACTGAGTGACTGACTGACTGACTGACTGACTGACTGACTGACTGACTGACTGACTGACTGACTGACTGACTGACTGACTGACTGACTGACTGACTGACTGACTGACAGACCAAGATGGCCTATTTATATATTTATTTATTTGTCTGCATGGAAGAGCAGGGGATATAAAAGACGAAGAGTAGAATACATGGAAACGGAAAACACAACAACAACGGAGGTGGAGCAGGGGATAATGATGCCGACAAGCTTCATGGAGAGCACGCATGTAGAGAAGATTCTACTGCTCCTAGAAAAAAGCAGGTGGGATTCCAGAGACACATGGCGAGGAGTGGCGACGGCATTGAAGAACGAGTACGGAGAGGCGTACAAGGCGCTATGGAAACAAATGTCCAAGTTGTCGCCAAGATACGATGAGGAAGACGCAGAGAAGATATGGGACACGGTGGGAAGGGCCGATTATGACGGGCCGAAGATGACAATGAAGTCGGTGGTCAAGTGGGCCGGCGAGGACGACCCGTGCGGGTACGCTGTGTACCGAGCATATTCGATTCCACAAATAGTACGGGACAATTGGGACAAGGGAGACAGAGGATTGGGGGAGATTATGCACTATCTTATGAAAGGGACGTTGAAGAAGAAAGGGAAGAGATGCAGAGACTACTACATATTCGATGAGGACACGTGCAGGTGGGTCAGTGTGGAGGATGGGTGGGTCAAGACCGTGGCGAGCAAGGTCTTAGAAGGGATGCTCAGGGACGTCGATTTATGGTTATCGACACAGGCCGCACAGTTGTGCATCGGAAAAGAAGAAGAATCCAGGAGTAAAGAAGATCTGGATGCGAAGAAAAAAGAAGTTGCCAGGCTGATCTGGTACATACAGTCTTCCCGTGGAGTGAAGAACACAATGGACTTCGCAGGGCCACTTCTCATTGACGAGACGTTCGAGCAACGACTGGACGGAAATAGGCACTTGATCGGGGTCAAGGGGGAACCAACGAATGTGTCAGAGTTCACCAGAAAGTACCTGGCTGAGCAGGATACTGTGCAAGCATTCCTCACCGAGAACTGCGAGTTTGGGAAAATATTCAGGGAGTCAAGTGTTGCATTGTTCGATATGTATTGCGAGGTAACTGGCGAGAATCAATCAAAAAAACCATGGTTCATCGGGCAGATGAAGACCAAGGGGTTTCAGAAAAAGGCGATTCGAATCGGACGGGATGGGACACAACAGGGATACATGGGATTGCGGATACGACATGATGATGGTGCACTCACGACTCACGCAAGTGAACAGGAATAAGATGCACACACCACGCAAGCGGCGGCTTTTGCATCCATCGACCGCATGCATGAATGAATCAATGAATCAATGCAAGCAACACACACGTACGTACGTACGAACGAACACACGCAAACGGAGGAACACAACACTGTCGACAACGATCGAAAAACATCCGACTCCACATGCAAACGGCGGCTTGCGCATCATCCTTCTCGTCCATCTGACTCCACATGCAAACGGCGGCTTGCGCATCCTCCTTCTCGTCCATCTGTCTCCAAAAGACACCGCGGCGGCAAGCGCATCCTCATTGTCTCGTCCATCTGTCTCCAAAAGACACCACGGCGGCAAGCGCATCCTCATTGTCTCGTCCATCTGTATCCACAAGATAAAAGCGACGGAAAAGTGCAGTAGTGTGTGTTAGTTACTGTTGGCTCTAAACTTTTCTAGTACTAATGCACAACACTGACATGACTACGTTATGCTGTGCAGAAATGACAGCCAAGGGGTGCTTCTCGTACAAGAATGCCACCGTCAACGGCTTCAACATCACCAATCAGCTCCAGGTCCGAGTGGAGGCGATCGACAACAACGTTGCGAAGATCTATACCACAGATGAGAACGGCAACCCGCTGCCGATGCCTGTCAACGTCTCATTGCGCACCGGAGAGGATGTGAACGTCCCAGTCTACAGCAATGAGTTCCTCATCGTGTGGATTGAAAGCTACGTGCTGGCTGTCGGTGGCGTCGACATCCTGTGGCTCCACAACCAGAAGCAGCAGGCGTTCTCTGCTAGCAACGGCATCACGGCTTTCTCACTGTAAACGTAGTGTGATTTGAGCGAGTGAGCAACACTTGAAAGGTGCCAGACTTGTGGTCCGCCATCAGATTTGTGTAACAGCCGTGCATCTTGTATTGCCCGCATGCCACCTACAGTCGGCGGAACAGTAAAATGAAACATCCAAAAAACGGTATAAGGCGGTGACAATCATATATTGTATGAGTGGATGGTCCTATAAAATGACCCGTCCAGCAAAGAAACCTCCTTACATGACGCATTGCACATCAACAAAGACCCCGTGTTCTTTTGGGCCACGGTACTGGGGAAGAGGCGATCGCTTAAGTGCGGCTGGTCCTTCAATGGACACTCTCGAAAGTACCGACAAAAGAACGATACGGAGTCTGCAGGATGGAGAGCCGTGATCTAAAAAAGAACCACGATATTCTTGTTAACATCCTGCAATTTGTTGATTCAAAATCGTATTGGTGTTCCACTGCCCCGTGGGTTGCTACACCATTAGGTTACACCGTAAGGTGTGCCCAACACGAGGCGGTTTCATTTTAGTATTCCGTCGACTGTAGTCTTGCAGTTCCTCAGTACACGTACGTGGTGTATCCAGTGCCATGCAGCCGTAAAATAACCTCGCATCAGGCGGCACCTGTGTCTAGTCGACTCACATCACAGAGCAACCGACCACTACTCTCATCAAGGCGGCACCTGTGTCGGCACAGGTGCCGCTATGGCCCTCCCCATCAAAAAATAACGAAAGTAACAAAATTCAGGGAAACCTATCATTCTACATCACGGTTGTTCTCATCCTCAAGCAACCAACCTCAAAACTGCTTGTCAATGGATGAGAACCACCGTACCACATTAAACAAGTGGCGGAGCCCCTTTCACCTATTCCCCACAGCGGAGCGACCGGGGGCGACCGGAGGGGAGCCCCCACAAAGGAGTCCGCGAGGAACCGAGCGGGTGGGCGACCGGAGGGGAGCCCACAGGTCACATCAACCAGCAGACACACTACTGATTTACGGAACTGAAATCACACACACACACACACACGCGACGCCGCGGATGATAGATGCAGGCAGGGAGGGAGCAAGTTGGTTGGTTGGTTGTCTGTGCAAGAGGGGAGGAGGGAGCAAGACGCCGCCGCCAGGAGAACAAGAGACACGCACGCACGCACGCACGCACGCACGCACGCACGCACGCACGCACGCACGCACGCACGCACGCACGCACGCACGCACGCACACACGCACGCACGCACGCACACACACACGCACGCACGCACAAACGCACAAACGCACGCACGCAAACGGAGGGGGGAATTCACAGGGGGACCATGGGGTACGGTACAGTACATACAGGCATGACCATTTTTTCTCGTCTCTAAGAAATGTATAAAAAAAAGGAGGTTTTACTAACTGAGTATCTAAATAACTGAGTATCTATATAACTAAAGCTGCTGGCTGAGGGACAGGGAGCGAAGCTCAATTGAGAGCTCGATAGCAGCGAGCTTCTTGGCGAGGAAAGACTCTCTCTTGGAGGGAGTCTGGTTCATGCACGCTAGGTGCGCGCACTTGCCAGTGGTGAATGGGGGTCCGCCACTGGGGTTGCTCAAGAGCACCTGTCTTCTACTGCACGGGTTGCCGTGAATGGTGACGGCACTGCATCCCAGGGTGGGGGAGTACCCCACGATGGTCAACTCACCGTGTTTGGAGCCAACAAGAAGCTCGTTCTTAAGAACGGACCCGCGACCAACACGACCGGAGGCCAAGGAGGACAACAGGGAGCACGTTGAGAACGAGCCACCAGGAGCAGCAGAAGCAGCAGGAGTACCAACAGCAGCAGAAGCAGCAGGAGCAGCAGCAGGAGCAGCAGCAGGAGCAGCAGCAGGAGCAGCAGCAGGAGCAGCAGCAGGAGCAGCAGCAGGAGCAGCAGCAGGAGCAGCAGCAGGAACAGCAGTAGGAACAGCAGTAGGAACAGCAGAAGCAGAGCGTGAAGCATTGGCGCGGGGGCGCTTGTTCCCTCCGGAACCCTCATCAGACATGCAAACGTCGTTCTCTGGGAGGGAGACGGCACTGGCGATGGAAAGCACGGAAGGGGAGGAAGTAGCAGAATTAGAAGCGACGGCATCCGCAGCAGCGACGGCAATAGGGAGAAGCATGGCCTGGAGAGGCGCCTTCTCCCATTTGGGAGGATCTACGATAAACATCTCGTACGCCATCTTCATTGCGCCGACAGAGTCGGCAAGGCACGCAGGAACGCGGGTCATTGAAATGATCGCGGTGCATATGCCCTTCAATTGATTGACGGTTGGGCTTTGAGAAAGCTTCTTTAAGTCCTTCTTTTGGACCACGTCGAATATACGGGTAGTATCTACGAACATGGTCATCTGGGCAGACATAGACATATTGCTAGACATTTCGAAGAGAGGGGAGAGAGGAGATATTGGGGTTTATCAGTTGTTATTGTTGTTGTTGGTTGTGTTTTCAAAGGAACGAAAAATGCGTCATTTTTTTTTTAGCATGGAAAAACGGATGACGAAATTCAACAACACAGGTACACTCAGACATAGACATGTGTATCAGACTGTACGTGAACAGATGTTGGGGGGATGATGTCACAAACAAGCGGCGGAGCCCCTTTCACCTCTTCCCCCACCGGGGGAGACCGCCGGAGGGGAGCCCACAGTGTAACATCAACCAGCAGACACCACACTACTGTGTAACTAACTGTCAAGTCTTACACAATGTGTATGTTGTTTGTAAAAGATTCACTTGTTTGTAACACTTGGGTTTATTATCACTGTAACGCTTGAGCTTCTTCTTTCTCACTGTAACGCTTGGGCTTATCACTGGAACACTTGGGCGTTCCGAGGTGTCGTCGAAGACCCAGTGTTCTTTTGGGCCACGGTACCGGGGAAGAGGCGATCGCTTAAGTGCGGCTGGCTGGTCCTTCAATGGACACTCTCGAAAGTACCGACAAAAGAACGATACGGAGTCTGCAGGATGGAGAGCCGTGATCTAAAAAAGAACCACGATTCTCGTTAACATCTTGCAATTTGTTGATTCAAAATCGTATTGGTGTTCCACTGCCCCGTGGATTTCTACACCGTAAGGTGTGCCGTACACGAAGCGGTTTCATTTTAGTATTCCGTTGACTGTAATGATGTCAATAATAATGTTACAGTGAGGAAGCTATCACTGTTTATCAAAATGCACAAAACACATTAAATACGCCTCAAGCAGAAGTAGCCTAGTGATCGTAGGCGCGGAACAAGCGACGTACGAAGGGGAGCCCACAGTTCACATCAACCAGCAGACACACTACTGGATTGATTCATTGAGCATGCAAACACACGCACGCACGTGATAGGCAAACGCACACAAGAGACAGAACGCATGAACGCACACGCAAAACGGAGGAGACGCGTCCATCATGCAAGCAGGGGATATAAAAGAAGAAGAGTAGAATACACGGAAACGGAAAACAAAAACAAGATGAAACCTACGATAAATACAAAGACATTGAGCGTATCTTTACCTATTGGGTTTCACATGGGACTCGAAGAATGGATAGCTTCGCAAACACAACACAGGGACGAGGCAATATACGCCCTGCTCGCACACGGTCTACACGCAGTGCGGACGATACCAACAACAACATCGAAGGATTATGAGGGTCGTCGTTCATGCCGATCGTCGGATACTGATGATCCAAATGACATAAGTGAGGCGGCGCACATCCAGGCGAGCGCCTACAGCGGACCACGGTCTGCAGCCTTTGATAAGGATATCGGATCGATGAGAGTGGTGTCAAGGTAGCCGCGACATCTTGGGAATACGAGCAGCTCCTCTGACGTGACCCCCCTATCGGCTAGATGAAGGATGCTGCTGCTGCTTCTAGAAATGAGGAAGAGAGAACAAAATAAAAGAAAATTATGCTGTTACAGGGATCGTCGGGTCTTTTATCATGCCCCTCCCTCATCTCATCAAGGACGGCGACTTTCGCATCAGGCTGCACCTGCATCGGCGGCGCCGAGTAGTCACTCACAGGGAGACTTTCGCATCAGGCGGCACCTGTGTCGAGTCACATCACCGAGCGACCGACCACTCTCATCACGGCGGCACCTGTGTCGGCACAGGTGCCGCTATGGCCCTCCCCATCAAAAAATAACGAAAGTAACAAAATACCACCGTACCACATTAAACAAGTGGCGGAGCCCCTTTCACCTCTTCCCCCCAGCGGAGCGACCGGGGGCGACCGGAGGGGAGCCCCCACAAAGGAGTCCGCGAGGAACCGAGCGGGTGGGCGACCGGAGGGGAGCCCACAGTGTAACATCAACCAGCAGACACACTACTGATTTACGGAACGGAAATCACACACACACACACACACGCGACGCCGCCTCCATCTCGGACATGGACAGCATCAGCAAACTTGGTCTCTTCGCCTCATCATCATCGTGACCATCAGCAACGTCTCTTCCCCTCCCCCCCAACCGTATGCTTAAGATTGCCGCGCTTTTTCAGGACGCGTCCTTAAAGGATCGCGTGATGGCCGAGCTGTTTCACTCCCCCGATTTTCTCGACCGCCTGAAGTGGAAGAAGTATGTGTTTTGCGAAGTGGAAGAAGTATGTGTTTTGCGTAGAAAATCCTCGCGGCGTTGCATAGCGCATATTGTCCGTGATTTAAAGGTTCTGTTTGGAGCACCGTCTTGGTTGTACCAGTGTTTTTCACGTGTGGGACACATCTGAAAATTTTGGGGAAAAAATAAAACTCGGAATCGGTCGCGATCTCAATGGTCCTCGGATTGAGGCGAAGCAAGTTGGACTTTAACGTGGTCATATTTGGACTCATTATCATCAACGGGTGCGTGATCTCGTATATGTCGGCGTCGAGCGTATGCAGCATTTGTAAGAGCATCATAAACGTTGATCCGGAAGCCACAAAATCTACAAGGACAATGTGCGATGCATCTGATTCTTTTAAAGCCCTACGCAGTGGTTTAATTATCGTTTCGCGTATGTTTTGAACGGTTTCCTTCATTTTCTTGTGCTGCTGCATTGCACATTTCTGTAACTTACCATTATCGCAGCCACTGAATTCGAAGTGTTCAGCCACTGTTCTCGAAAAAAGCACCGTGTGCGTATGCAAATTCATGTACTCGGACGCCATGGCAAGTTTGTCCGCACTGGAGCCAACGCAAACAATCAAACATTTGTTGCGCGGTTTGGGCACCTTGGACAATATCGCTTTCAACACCTCTTGCTGAACTCGGACGTTGTCCTCAACAGTCTTGAGAGAACTACTCTGGCGTTGTCCTCGACAATCATTGTAGTTGTCGCGAGTCGTCGCAGCAACTACGGCATTGCTTAGTAGTTGCATCTTCTGGTCCGGCACAGAGCGGGCGAGGCTTACGCATGTCTCGGTGTCCGCAACCCGCTTTATCACCTCATCACCTAAGATTTCGCCAGCCAATCCGATCAAAACAAGATCAGAAAAGTGATAAAAGAGAGTTACTTCGGTTCCCAACAGGAGCTCCTGATTACTCGATGCATTTGGTTATTTATATTATTTATTTATTTAAGTATTTATTTATTTATTTATTTATGTATTATTTTTTATTTATTTTATTTATTTATTTATTTATTATTTGGTTATTTATTTATGATTTATTCATTTATTTGGTGATTTATTTATTATTATTTATTATTTATGTTATTTATTTAGTTATTTATTTATTTATTTATTTATTTATTTATTCTATTAGTGTAGTGATTTATTTATTTAGTTTGGTTATTTAGTATTATTTATTATGTAGTGAGTTATTTATTATTTTATTTATTTATTATTGGGTTATTTATTTATTTATAATTTATTAGTGGGGTATGGATTGATTGACTTTTTATTTATTTATTGATGAATTGATTTAGTATTGAGTGATTGATTTATTGGGGATTGTATTGTATTATTTATCTTATTTAGTTATTGGATGTGATTATTTAGTTATTTTATTTATTTATTATTAGGATTTATTTATATTTGGTGTTTTTTTTTTTTTTTTTTTCTTTTTTTTTTTTTTTTTTTTTTTTTTTTTTGATGGGGTTATTATTTATGATTATTTATTTATTGATTTAGTTATGGGATTATTGATGGTAGTGATTAGTTGATGGATTTATGGATGGAGGTATGGGGGGAGGAGAGGGAGGGAGGGAGGGAGGGGAGTAGGGAGGAGGGAGGGAGGAGGGAGGGAGGGAGGGAGGGAGGGAGTGAGGGAGGAGAGGGAGGGAGGGAGGGAGGAGGGAGGAGTAGGGAGGGAGGGAGGGAGTAGGGAGGGGGGGGGGGGGGGGGTGGGGGGGGGGGGGCGGGTTGAGGAGGGAGGGATGGAGGGAGGGAGGGGGGAGGGGGGAGGGAGGGAGGGAGGGAGGGAGTGAGGCAGGGAGTGATGGAGCGGAGGGAGGGGAGGGGAGGGAGGGAGGGAGGGAGGGAGGGAGGGAGTGAGTGAGGGAGGAGGGAGGGAGGGAGGGGATGGAGGGAGGGAGGGAGGGATGGAGGGAGGAGGGAGGGAGTGAGGGAGGGAGGGAGGGAGGATGGAGGAGGTAGGGAGGCTGGAGGGATGGAGGAGGAGTGTAGGAGGAGGAGGAGGGAGGGATGGGAGGGGAGGGAGGGAGGAGGGGGGAGGGAGGGAGGGAGGGAGGGAGGGAGGGAGGGAGGAGGGAGGGAGGGAGGGAGGTAGGTAGGGAAGGGGGGGAGGGAGGGAGGGAGGGAGGGATGAGGCCAGGGAGGGAGGGAGGAGTGAGGGAGGGAGGGATGGAGAGGTAGGAGGGAGGGAGGGGGAGTGGGAGGGGATGGAGGGGAGGGGGGGGGTGTGTGTGGTGGGGGGTTTTTTTTTTTTTTTTTTTTTTATTTATTATTTATTTATTTATTTATTATTTATTTATTTGGTTAGTTATGTATTATTTATTTATTTATGTATTTGTTATTTAGTTATTTATTTTATTTATTTACTTATTGATTTATTATTTATGTATTTATTATTTATTTATTTATTTATTTGCGTGTCCATGTCAATGATAATATCAAATGTAAATGATTACAAAAATATTATTATTATTATTATTATTATTATTATTATTATTGAATGATCCGATCCTGTACATATGATAAACGATTCGGGAAAATCAAGAAAATACAGCAGCACGCGCGCAGGTGCACGAAATATTGTGAAGACAGCCAAACACTACATCACGGTCGACGACAACTTAAACTTGACACAGAAGATGATACATACATGATCGATCATGTCGGCAGTCGTGTGGATTGCGGGGATCACGATGACTTGCGCATACTCATTCTCACACGGAGGCTTCAAGCAGACTCCTGCTCGATTGGTTTCTGAAGGGGGAGCGCTGGCAGAGGATTTGATTGGATTCATTTGATGACTCGCGTACACCAGTATTCACTGTAACACTTGGGCTTCTCACCTTACATCAGGCAGAGGCCTCAATCAAGCACCCTTTGTTCATGCTTCAAGTAGTTAGTTGGCTGCAGTCTGAGAGAGTTGGACAATTATTTTGACATGGCAGAACACAAGACGACGACTAACTGACTGACTGACCAAGATGTCTTCAGACGATCACCGCAAATCATCTTCTATCAAACGTCGGAACGATGTCGATACTCTTGGGGGAGCACTCATACATGACGGAAACTCGGTAAAGTAGTCGGAAACGGTGATCACATGCCAAGCCAAGCAGGTCTCTGCTAGACAAATCTGCATTCAATGTGGTCAGGGTTGCCGGAGCGGAGGTACCATATGTAGAGTTAATTGATTGATTGATTGATCGATTGCCGGAGCGGAGGTACCTTATGTAGAGTTGACAGGTGATGGGTACCTGGAACCCTCCCTATATCAAGGCGGATCCTGTGTCGAGTCACAGGGCGACTTTCGCATCACGGCGGCACCTGTTGGGATTAGTTGAGTTGAGTTGCTGCTGCAAGTACCCCCAAGGGAACGTGCCATGAGGGAAGCACCAGATACGTGGTCTGTCCCTACTTCGATTTCTACCCCAGGCCGTAAGGTAATGTGCATGATGTGGATGCATACCGTGAGCATGCAGCATGTCCACCCTTGCATGTGCAATCGCAATTGGCACAAATGTGTAAAGCCCAGGTTGACAGAGAAGGATGCATAGGGGATCCTTGTCTATGTACCAAGATGAGACATTCAACATTTCCCCCCAATGCTGCAACATTGCTCAGCCCCATAAGCACATCCTTCTCCACATGTTCATGTTCATGAATATGCATAGCATGGGCTGCTCCGCACTGATCAAACAAGAATGAAAGACAAGCCATTTGCCCACATGCAGCTGCATGAAGGGCGACCCGGTATGAATTGATGAAACATTGTCCATGATGCCATGCATTGACGAGACACTCTAATTTACCATGAAGTGCTGCTACATTCGCAATCAGCTCCCATTTGCTCGCCTCGATGTCACACCAGTCGCACGACTTGGGATCATGATCAAGCAAGAAAGATGAATGACAACACTTGCATGTGCCTGTCATGTGACTCATGTATTCAAAGCGTTATTTTTTCATTATAACTGTCTCAACTCATCAATCCTTATGCAGGCCAATTTTCCTGCTGCAACACGTCATGCCTCCAAGTTGGCAGCTGGTGACCGGTGCATTATGTGCAAGAGATGCACTCTGGTTATGCTGTCTCATGACATGAATGGGATTGCGGCTCAATCTGATCCCGTGAGGGGACAACAAATTCCATTTGGAAGTGTACTGGTTGACATAAGTGAGGCGGCTCACATCCAGGCGAGCGCCGACAGTGGACCACGGTCTGCAGCCTTTGTATCTGTAGACAAGCGACGTAGCATAGATAGATAGATAGATAGATAGATAGATAGACAGATAGACGGTATCAAGCAGACTCCTGCTCGACAACTCTATGGGGATTATTAGGAAGGGGGGTCGCGGGGCACAGCGGAGCGGGGCAGAGGGATTCAGTTGCAGATTGTATTCAACAAGCGGCGGAGCCCCTTTCACCTCCCCCCAGCGGAGCGACCGGGGGCGGCCGGAGGGGAGCCCCCACAAAGGAGTCCGCGAGGAACCGAGCGGGTGGGCGACCGGAGCGGAGCGCGCAGAATGCGATCCACCTGATCGGATGATGTGTGCACTCCTCCACCCGTCTTGCACATCCAGGCGAATCGAAACACTCACAGTTCCATCTGATAAGGTGGTACTCGTGCTCGTGCTCGTGCTCGTGCAAGATTGCATGGGGCAACTAACTAACTGGATAAGCAGACTGGCAATGTTGACTGACTGCTCGCTCACGTTGCATCGCCTCGCCACTGTAAGGCACGCACGCACGCATCCAAACGTGCGGTGTCCAGATAAGAACACGTCGTAGCGCACAAACTGAAGTTTGGCATCGCGCATTTTCAGTGAATGAAGATCAGTGAATGAAGATCAGTGAATGAAGATCAGCCCATGCTCCCCAAACACAAAGGGATTTCAAGCAGATCAATAGGGAAGAAAAAAAACAGTATTTTTATAACTAAGTAACTAAAGCGGCTGGAAGACGAGGGACATCGAGCGAAGCTCAATTGCAAGCTCGTCGAGCGTAGCTCGCTTCTTGGCGAGGAAAGACTCTCTCTTTGAGGGAGTCTGTTTCATGCACGCTAGGTGCGCGCACGTGCCAGTGGCGAAGGGGGGGCCACCATTGGGGTTGCTAACTATAACCTGGTTACGACTGCATGGGTTGCCGTGAGTGGTGACAGCAGTGCAGCCCAGGGTGGGGGAATACCCCACGATGGTAAATGCACCGATATTGGCACCAACCTGCAGCTCGTTCTTCAGCGGGGCCCCGCGACCAACACGACCGGAGGCCAAGGAGGAGGAGGGGGAGCCCGTGGAGAACGCGCCAGCAGACGTGGCGGTACCACTAGAGAGGGCAGGAGCAGGAGCAGCAGCAGGAGCAGCAGCAGGAGCAGCAGCAGGAGCAGGAGCAGCCGGAGCCACAGAGGGTGACACAGAGGGTGACACCGTTGCGCGGGGGCGCTTGTTACCGCTACTGCCGGACCCCGTGCCAACGTCCTCGGTGGTTTCGTCGTCCTCGGGGAGGGCGACAGCACTGGCGAGGGCAAGCACGGAGGAAGTAGCAGCAGCATCTTCGGCAGCCGCAGCAGCGAATGCAACGGGGAGAAGCATGGCCTGAATAGGCTCCTTCTCCCCGTTGGGGGAATCTTCGAGAAAATTTTTGTGAGCCATCTTCATTGCGCCGACAGAGTCGGCGAGGCAATCAGGAACGCTGGTCAGGGAAATTATAGCGTTGCAAATGCCCTTCAAATGAGGGACGGTGGCGCTATGGGATATCTTAGTTCGGTCCTTCTTCTGAACGACGTCGAAGATATTGGTGGTATCGACGAACGCAGTGATTTGGGCAG
This sequence comes from Chlamydomonas sp. ICE-L, assembly GCA_013435795.1. NCBI lineage: Eukaryota > Viridiplantae > Chlorophyta > Chlorophyceae > Chlamydomonadales > Chlamydomonadaceae > Chlamydomonas > Chlamydomonas sp. ICE-L. The sequence goes on from JACBWV010000152.1 coordinate 418,623, forward strand.
CAGACATGGAAGACATGACGACGGAAAAGAGATATTGGGTGGTTTATCAAAGGTTGTTGTTGTTGGTGTTGGTGTTGGTGGAACGAAAAATGCGTCATTTTTTGTGTGTGCATGAAATGCAACGGTAACAACAACAACAACACAGGTACACTCAGACATGTATACATACATAAGACATGAGACATGTGTCTCAGACACTCTGTACGTGAACAGATGGGATGCCGTTGGGGGGATGATGTCACAAACAGAGTAGAGTCAACAAGCGGCGGAGCCCCTTTCACCTCTTCCCCCAGCGAGGGCGACCGGAGGGGAGCCCCCACAAAGGAGTCCGCGAGGAACCGAGCGGGTGGGCGACCGGAGGGGAGCCCACAGTTCACATCAACCAGCAGACACACTACTGGGTGCACAAGCAAACACACGCACGTGAAGAAGAGTGATAGGCGAACGGAGGAAACATGTCGCATACTCGGTGCATTAGATAGATAGGATAGATATATAGATAGATATATAGATAGGTAGGATAGATAGATAGATAGATAGATAGATAGGTAGGATATATAGATAGATCGGATAGATCGGATAGATCGGATAGATCGGATAGATCGGATAACGCACGCACGCACTTTATCACGACACATGCCGCATCCTCACACACGCGTCGCGGCGGCTGCTGTCGAGATGATGCCCACTCACTCATTCTCACGCACGCACTCTATCACGACACAAGCGGCGGCTTTCGCATCCTCCTCGGTGTTCATCCTGAGTAGAACGACTGATGTTCGTAAAACACAGAAGTTTTTAACACACCCAAGTCAGCGACCATTCTTAACGCCAATTTTCTAACGGCGATGTCGTACATTTATTTCCATCTGATATATGTTTCATTTAACTGTTCCGCCGACTGTAGGCACCGCGTGTCAGCTTCCATGTATTGTTTTTCTGATTACCGATTACAGATTCCTTTGTATTCGAGTTAAAAATATGTGCATTGAAAGTACAAACCCCTATATAAAATGATCCGATTGTCTGAAATCTATGCGAAATCACAGTCGACATCAAACATCTTATATAGCAATAATGCACCCATTAAAGGAGTGCGATCGCGACCAGGTGTTAAAGAAGCACCATCGATGTCATTTGAACAAGATACAGACACAGGATTGTTCAATGCATCAAGTAATGTCTTAGGATTTGCTGCAGGAGCATATACTACGCTCATTGCATCATCTTCCAATTTACAAGCCAATACGCAAATCACACCATCTTCAAATATCGTGCCTCTCAACGACAATGTCTCACAATTAGGAACAGTAACAAAGAAGTTCGCAAAACTGTATGCAACAGATATCTATGGAACATCTGCTACATTTAACACACTCGGAGGAACGGCCATCTCAAGTATCGTCACTTCCACAAGTAGCAATGTCGCAGCCAGTTCTGCAGCGGTCAAATCAGCATACGATAGTGCCGTCTCAGCTTCCAATCAGACGTACGGCATCGGCTCGCTCGATAGTAATGGTGATATCCTTCTCAGGGGCAACTTGCGCATCTCCGAAACTGCCAATATATACAAAGGTACAGAGGTATTCAGTAGCGGTGGCGGTGGCGGCGGTGGTGGTATCATCACTTCCGACTCTAATATTGTCCCTAGTGTGAATGGGACACAGGATCTGGGTGCACCTGATAAACGATGGCGTAATCTTTATTTGTCTGGTAACCTCATTTCTTTCGGTAACGGAATGAACATCGACGGATACTCTTGGAATTATTTGGCCAATTACGTCGTTCCCCAGCGTGTCCTAGAAAATACTGTTTCCACTTATCTCTTCACTGGTGCTGCACAAGATCATTCAGCATACGTGCGCAATGGCGAATTGTACATGTACGGTCGCAATGATTATGGACAATTGGGATTGGGACACACATCCAATATCGCCGTACCCACCAAAGTACCCGGTATCACTAATGCAGCATTGGTAGCGTGTGGTGAACGCTTCACTCTCTGTGTTCGCACAGACGGTACCGCTATCTCTACCGGTCTGAACAACAATGGACAATTGGGTATAGGTTCGACTGTGACGACCTCAAACTTTAGTATTGTAGCAGGCGTTTCCAATGCGATTGCTGTTGCTGCAGGATACACGCATGCAATGTACATGACATCGAACGGTATCGTTGTGAGTGCAGGAAGCGATGCTAATGGACAACTTGGAAGAGGCGCATCCTCTGCCAATGTCGTGATCAATGCAAATATCGTTCCCATGCTCATGCCGGATGGAAGCAATGTGTATGCACGTGCCATTTCTGCTGGCGGGTACCATTCAGCTGTCCTCCTAAATAACGGTAGCGCTTATCTTTGTGGTAAGAATGATCAGGGACAATGTGGTGCATCTCCTACCCTCGTTCCACAAGCCAATTCATTGGGTATCATCTCCACACTTTCGAATGTGGTAGATGTTGCTTGTGGACACGAACATACGCTCTTCACGCGCTACGATGGGCAAGTGCTGGGATTCGGACGTAATGATCGTGGTCAATTGGGACAGGGCAATAAGACGTCACCTGTGACATCTGTGGTGCAGGTACTTGCGGGTGGAGGCGCAGGCTCTAGCAACGGTTTGTCTGTCGAGATCGCGGCTGGTTTCAACCATTCGGCCTATATAAAAAATGACAATACCATCTTCGTATTCGGTGCCAATGATAAGGGTCAATTGGGATTGGGACAGACCACCACCGAATCGTTGACGCCGACACAGCTTGTGGGATATGCGGGCTACGATATCGCATGTGGCAGGAACCATACGGTGATCTCGACCACACCGGATCCTTTGACATTCAATTATATTGGAAACAATGCATTGATCGCGTTTGGTGATAATGCATACGGACAGGTGGGTGATAACAATCCCAATGTGACGACGTGATGGTTCCCGAACCGTATTCATGACGGAACGTTCAAGAAAAAGTTGTATGTAGGTTCCATTGCAAATAACTCAGCATACGTTGATGCGGACGGAGTATTGTTCATTACAGGTTTCAATAATATTGGTCAGCTCGGAGATGAAACTATAATTAACTAAAGCACGTTCAGACCCGTTACACGCCTGATGAAGGAAGGAAGACGGATCGTAGCTGTTGCGTGCGGCGACAATCACACGCTCGCCCTGGACTCGACGGGACGCGTGCACGCATGGGGAGGCAACGCTAACGGCCAGCTCGGAAATAATACTACTGGCACTAATTCATCAGATGTCTCGAGTTTCGGATCTCTGGTCGGTAAAACGATCATGGCCATTGCATGTGGTGCCTATCACACACTTGCCCTTGACTCTACGGGACGCGTGCACGCATGGGGAAGAAACATCGAAGGCCAGCTCGGAAATAATACTACCACTCAATCAAATGTTCCGATCGATGTCTCGAGTAATGGATCTCTGAATGGTAAAACGATCGTGGCCATTGCGGGCGGCTACTATCGCACGCTTGCCCTTGACTCGAAAGGACGCGTGCACGCATGGGGAAGAAACTCCGAAGGCCAGCTAGGAAATAATACTACTGGCACAAATTCATCAGTCCCGATCGATGTCTCGAGCTTCGGATCTCTTGTCGGTTAAACGATCGTGGCCATTGCGGGCGGCTACTTTCACACACTTGCCCTGGACTCGACGGGACGCGTGCACGCATGGGGAGCCAACAACTACGGCCAGCTAGGAAGAAACAATACTACTAATTCATCAGTCCCGCTCGATGTCTCGAGTTTCGGATCTCTTGTCGGTAAAACTATCGTGGCCATTGCGTGCGGCATCTATTACACACTTGCCCTTGACTCGACGGGACGCGTGCACACATGGGGAAGAAATAACAGCGGCCAGCTAATAATACTACCACTCAATCAAATGTTCCGATCGATGTCTCGAGCTTCGGATCTCTTGTCGGTAAAACGATCGTGGCCATTGCGGGCGGCGGCAGTCACACGCTTGCCCTTGACTCGACGGGATGCGTGCACTCATGGGGATACGGTGGCGAAGGTCGGCTCGGAAACAATAGTACCACTTCTTCATTAGTACCCCTCTTAATCGACAAGACCGCGCGTGACTACCATCCTCGTGTCTTATCGACCGGTCTTGGTTCTCACAAATTGCTAACGAATATCGGCGTTACCTCCAGTTCCTCCCTCATGGCGGTAGGCACGAATGCTTCCCGTCAGATCGGCAATAATACGGCGATCGATAGGTACATTCCCGTCGATGTTGGTGTTGGAAGTTTTGGAAGTGTCATCATCAGTTCAGCAGAGAGTGTTACGCACAGCGCGATCGTTTTACAAAGCGGTGAAGTCTGGTGCTGGGGTAATAATACATATGGTCAATGCGGAACGAATACAGCTGGTGCTGTAGTGAGCGTTCCCACTAAAGTCGTTAGTATCACGAATGCAGTTTAAGTCGCATGTGGAAACGGGTTCACATTCGTACGCAATGCTGACGATACGGTCATGGCATTCGGTAACAATGCGAGTGGACAATTAGGTGTTGGAATGAGTATTGTTGCAACATCCACATTCACACCTACCCTTATAAGTGGATTGGTAAGTATCAAACAGATTGCGGCAGGTACATCTCATGCTGCTTCCATCGATGGCTCAGGTACTTTGCGTGTCTGGGGTTCGGGTATACTAGGCAAATTGGGATTGGGTGATACTTCTAATAAAAATGTACCCACAATCGTGGATGTGTCCTTATTGGACTTTGCCAAAGCGACACATGTCGCTCTTGGAGGTGATCATACAGTCGTTGTATGTAGCGAATCTGGAAAAGTTTACACAGCAGGTCTGAACGATGTCGGACAATTGGGTCGATCTACTGGATTCGGGAGTGGTGTGGGTATCAATGCATTTGGTGCAGTGACAGATATGCCTACACCTGCAACGCCTTTGCGTGCAGCTTGTGGTTTGAAACATACTGCATTGCATGTGTCGAGCGATCGTATCGTTACTTTTGGTGATCGTGGTAATGGACAAACGATTGTTTCGAGTGGCGCTGCATGGATGCCGCAATTAGTGGAAGTTATCGGGGATGGCGAGGCGGCATACGATGTGCGTGCACTCGTGGCGGGGGGAACGTCTACACACGTGGAAATGCCGCCTATGTCGGAAAATGTGAATGGGTACGGGAGTGTGCCGCAACGCATCTTGTCTTTGGCAATACAGAAAACATGGGGAAAGCCGAAAATGCCCATTTTGCCCAAGAATTCGAAAATAGGTGATTTCTCCATTATGATATCACCGACAGGTAGCATTATCACCTGTGGATATAACGGCGACGGCCAACTAGGAAATAACACAACATCCAGTGCGACGACATCATTACAAACCATATCGAGTAATGGATCTCTTGTCGGTAAAACGATCGTGGCCATTGCGGGCGGTACCTCACACACACTTGCCCTTGACTCGACGGGACGCGTGCACGCATGGGGAAACAACGCCCAAGGCCAGCTAGGAAATAATACTACCACAAATTCATCAGTTCCGATCGATGTCTCGAGCTTCGGATCTCTTGTCGGTAAGACGATCGTGGCCATTGCGGGCGGTCAATATCACACGCTTGCCCTGGACTCGACGGGACGCGTGCACGCATGGGGATTGAATAATTTCGGCCAGCTCGGAAATAATACTACCACAAATTCATTAGTCCCGCTCGATGTATCGAGCTTCGGATCTCTTGTCAGTAAGACGATCGTGGCCATTGCGGGCGGTCAATATCACACGCTTGCCCTTGACTCGACGGGACGCGTGCACGCATGGGGAAGAAACATTGAAGGCAATCTCGGAAATAATACAGCCACTCAATCAAATGTTCCGATCGATGTCTCGAGTTTCGGATCTCTTTTCGGTAAAACGATCGTGGCCATTGCATGTGGCAGCGCTCACACGCTTGCCCTTGACTCGACAGGACGCGTGCACACATGGGGAGGCAACGGTAGCGGCCAGCTCGGAAATAATACTACCACTCAATCAAATTTTCCGATCGATGTATCGAGTTTCGGATCTCTTGTCGGTAAAACGATCGTGGCTATTGCGGGCGGCGGCAATTACACGCTTGCCCTTGACTCTACGGGACGCGTGCACGCATGGGGATACAACGGTTTTGGCAATCTTGGAAATACTACTACCACTCATTCATCAGTCCCGATCGATGTATCGAGTTTCGGATCTCTTTTCGGTAAAACGATCGTGGCTATTGCGGGCGGCGTCAATCACACGCTTGCCCTTGACTCGACGGGACGCGTGCACGCATGGGGAAACAACAATTTCGGCCAGCTCGGAACTGGTACTACCACCCAATCAAATATACCCGTTTTAGCGTTCACAACCGTTACAGAGACGGTCTCAAACTTGTTCGTGAACTTCACATACCAACATCGTTGCTTCGTGGACGCGCTCGCTCCAGCACGTCTACGCAATCACGAAGGACTTGTTGTCGTCACCGACAAAAACGCATACGCATCCGGTCTTTTAAGAGGGCGACAACGCGCCATGACAATCAACCAAGCCCTACCTCTCGTATCTCTTTCCAAGGTCCCAAAAGATCCCCGTGCATTCGGTGTGATCTCGCTCACCCAGGACCATCCCGCAGGTCCATCTGCAGCCATCTCAGGAACAGAGCTCCTAAAGATCGCAGAACAAGGTGATGTACGTGTCCAAATCAATTCGATCGGCGAAGGATGCATCTGGGTATGTGACGAGACCGGATCAACTATCCATGTAGGTGATTACGTCACCACCAGTAGTTTGTCCGGTTACGCGTCTCTCCAAGTATTAGATGATGGAGATGTACCGGATGGTACATTACGAAACTATACGGTCGCAAAACTCACGATGGATTGTGATTTCTCACAGCCTCTGGTAGATGTTGAAGAAGTACAAAAAGATGAATATGGGAATGTCGTTTTCGATGCAGACAGATCTATCGTGTACACGATCGTGACCACGGCACAGGGTCCTTCTGTTGTGGACCCAGTTACCGGAGAGACACGTACTGGGGAACCACTCAAAACACCTATTCCAGTGACCGAACCTGCCTACAAAATGCGCTGGATGACAACCGAAATCGATGCATCCTCAGGTGTATCGATCACGACTCTTATTTCAAAAGAAGATTACGAGAAACGTAAGTCAGATGGACAATTAGTCGGTTTGTCACGTGCAGCTTTCGTTGGATGCACTTATCATTGCGGATAAGTGTACGACAACGTTGTTAGAAAATTGGCATTTATAATACTTTTGACGATAATTCAATTATGGACGCTATGCATCTTCGTTCTCCGATATATTCGATATATCCGATATATTCAAATAATACCCGTGAAAAAAGTGTGTGTGTATGATAATAATAACGAACAACTGCTGATTTGTTCGTCATGCTTGATGAAGACATCCTCCTAGTTTGCAGTAACAATGTCACGGTACCCGCCTCGATTACATCCATCGGTCGATTCTCTTCTTATGGTCCTTCAATCTTTCACGCCGGAGCAGCGTTCTCCAATGCACCAACTACATTCGGTGCCAACATCGCATGCAGTTCGATCATCGATGCAAGAGGAGGAATAGCTGTATCAGGATTCCTATCGAATGCTGCTCTGACACTTACTGATTCTGGAGGAGGAATGGCATTGTTATCAGCTCCACTCCATTCCACACAAGATGTGCATCTGCAAAAAGAGCTAAAATTCCATGGCAATGCGACCTTCGATACACACGTCTCCGTTAACGGCACGCTATACGCGAACAACTTACATTCGTCTTTCAAAACATTCCAAGCTAGCAACATCTTGATTTCACCAGGTGGAATGATTCAGTTCGGAGAAGGAGGCTCTTCGGGGTCCCCGACCATCTCCTTTTCCAACGCTCCGGACACGGGTCTGTTCAATCCAGTGGCTAGAACACTAGGTGTGGTCGCAGGAGGGACGGAGATGGTGCGTGTGTCAGACACAACCGTATCATTGTTGGGGGATCTCGTGGTGTCATCGAACATAGTCCCGATGACGAACGCGACGCAGTACCTCGGGACATCGACCATGCACTTCAAAGAGGCGTGGATCAACGAGCTCCACATCTCGTCGAACACTTTCTACATCGGGGACACGCCCGTGCTTTGCGCTGATAATGATGCCGTGTCCATCCGCGCTGACCCGGGGCAAGGCATCACGCTAACGACCACCAGCGATGGGGAGACATCCCTGGTGTCCGCCAAGGGAGTCGATGTAGTGTCGGAAGGGGGTGTCACGATGCGTGTATCAGGACCTCTAGGGAGAGTTAACATCCAGTCTAGCGGAGCAGGTGGCACCGTGAATTTGGGAGCGGAAAAGGAAATTGTGATGACAGCACCTCTTACGACGATATCAAGTAACATGATCGTAAAAGGTGACCTGACTGTAGAAGGCACACAATTAACGGTGAACACGCAGACGGTGACGGTTGAGGACAATATAATTGTACTTAACTCAGGTGAGATAGGATCAGGTGTCTCAAAGGGTGAGGCAGGATTTTCTATAGATAGGGGAGATGCTCCCGAATATCAGCTTCTTTTTAGGGAGTCGGACAACGCGTTCGTAAAAGGGCCGCTAGGCTCCCTCACACCCATAGCGACCGAGACATTTGCACGAAACGCAAACAATATATCCAGTGGAACATTAGCGGTTGCTAGAGGAGGAACGGGAGTCTCCTTCAGTACCGGAACAGGGAAAACCGTGCTCAGCGATAATGCTACGATGAGCAACTTGACGACCATAGGAGGCATGATCAGCGGTAACGGTAGCGGACTTACCGCCTTGAACGCAAACAATATTTCCGTTGGAACATTAGCGGTTGATAGAGGAGGAACGGGGGTCTCCACCAGTACCGGAACAGGTAGTGTTGTTTTGAGTAGTTCTCCAACGTTTACGGGAACAGCTAACTTTGCATCTCTAACAACATCTGGGCCTTCGACGATAAATGGTAACATGACCTTCGGAACCGGAGTCAATCTATTTGTAAACCCTAACGATTCCGTGACTGCTCCAGGGTACTCTTGGGATACTGATACAAATACCGGAATGTATCGTGTTGCGGCAGATACAATAGGGTTTGCTGTAGGCGGGGTCAATAAAGCTACTATAAACAGCACGGGGTTAGTGGGTAGCGGAGCTAATATAACCAGTTTAAGTGCTGCCAACATATCCAGTGGAATATTGGCGATTGTTAATGGAGGCACGGGAGTCAGTAATGGCTTAGGTGCCCTGGACACAAACAACATATCCAGTGGAACATTGGCGGTTGTTAGAGGCGGCACAGGGGTCACCCTTAGTACCGGAACCGGGAGAAACGTGTTGAGCGACAACGCAACTATGAGCAACTTGACGACCATAGGAGGCATGATCAGCGGTAACGGTGTCGGACTTACCGCATTGAACGCAAACAACATATCCAGTGGAACATTAGCGGTTGATAGAGGAGGAACGGGGGTCTCCACCAGTACCGGAACAGGTAGCGTTGTTATTAGTAGTTCTCCAACGTTTACGGGAACAGCTAACTTTGCATCTCTAACAACATCTGGGCCTTCGACGATAAATGGTAACATGACCTTCGGAATCGGAGTCAATCTATTTGTAAACCCTAACGATTCTGTGACTGCTCCAGGGTACTCTTGGGATACTGATACAAATACCGGAATGTATCGTGTTGCGGCAGATACAATAGGGTTTGCTGTAGGCGGGGTCAATAAAGCTACTATAAACAGCACGGGGTTAGTGGGTAGCGGAGCTAATATAACCAGTTTAAGTGCTGCCAACATATCCAGTGGAATATTAGCGATTGTTAATGGAGGCACGGGAGTCAGTAATGGCTTAGGTGCCCTGGACACAAACAACATATCCAGTGGAACATTGGCGGTTGTTAGAGGCGGCACAGGGGTCACCCTTAGTACCGGAACCGGGAGAAACGTGTTGAGCTACAACGCAACTATGAGCAACTTGACGACCATAGGAGGCATGATCAGCGGTAACGGTGTCGGACTTACCGCATTGAACGCAAACAACATATCCAGTGGAATATTAGCGGTTGATAGAGGAGGAACGGGGGTCTCCACCAGTACCGGAACAGGTAGCGTTGTTTTTAGTAGTTCTCCAACGTTTACGGGAACAGCTAACTTTGCATCTCTAACAACATCTGGGCCTTCGACGATAAATGGTAACATGACCTTCGGAACCGGAGTCAATCTATTTGTAAACCCTAACGATTCCGTGACTGCTCCAGGGTACTCTTGGGATACTGATACAAATACCGGAATGTATCGTGTTGCGGCAGATACAATAGGGTTTGCTGTAGGCGGGGTCAATAAAGCTACTATAAACAGCACGGGGGTTAGTGGGTAGCGGAGCTAATATAACCAGTTTAAGTGCTGCCAACATATCCAGTGGAATATTGGCGATTGTTAATGGAGGCACGGGAGTCAGTAATGGCTTAGGTGCCCTGGACACAAACAACATATCCAGTGGAACATTGGCGGTTGTTAGAGGCGGCACAGGGGTCACCCTTAGTACCGGAACCGGGAGAAACGTGTTGAGCTACAACGCAACTATGAGCAACTTGACGACCATAGGAGGCATGATCAGCGGTAACGGTGTCGGACTTACCGCATTGAACGCAAACAACATATCCAGTGGAATATTAGCGGTTGATAGAGGAGGAACGGGGGTCTCCACCAGTACCGGAACAGGTAGCGTTGTTTTTAGTAGTTCTCCAACGTTTACGGGAACAGCTAACTTTGCATCTCTAAAAACTTCTGGGCCTTCGACGATAAATGGTAACATGACCTTCGGAACCGGAGTCAATCTATTTGTAAACCCTAACGATTCCGTGACTGCTCCAGGGTACTCTTGGGATACTGATACAAATACCGGAATGTATCGTGCTGCGGCAGATACAATAGGGTTTGCTGTAGGCGGGGTCAATAAAGCTACTATAAACAGCACGGGGATAGTGGGTAGCGGAGCTAATATAACCAGTTTAAGTGCTACCAACATATCCAGTGGAATATTAGCGAATGGAGGCACGGGAGTCAGTAATGGCTTAGGTGCCCTGGACACAAACAACATATCCAGTGGAACATTGGCGGTTGTTAGAGGCGGCACAGGGGTCACCCTTAGTACCGGAACCGGGAAGAAACGTGTTGAGCGACAACGCAACTATGAGCAACTTGACGACCATAGGAGGCATGATCAGCGGTAACGGTGTCGGACTTACCGCATTGAACGCAAACAACATATCCAGTGGAATATTAGCGGTTGATAGAGGAGGAACGGGGGTATCCGTCAGTATCGGAACAGGTAGTGTTGTTTTAGTAGTTCTCCAACGTTTACGGGAACAGCTAACTTTGCATCTCTAACAACTTCTGGGCCTTCGACGATAAATGGTAACATGACCTTCGGAACCGGAGTCAATCTATTTGTAAACCCTAACGATTCCGTGACTGCTCCAGGGTACTCTTGGGATACTGATACAAATATCGGAATGTATCGTGCTGCGGCAGATACAATAGGGTTTGCTGTAGGCGGGGGTCAATAAAGCTACTATAAACAGCACGGGGATAGTGGGTAGCGGAGCTAATATAACCAGTTTAAGTGCTGCCAACATATCCAGTGGAATATTAGCGAATGGAGGCACGGGAGTCAGTAATGGCTTAGGTGCCCTGGACACAAACAACATATCCAGTGGAACATTGGCGGTTGTTAGAGGCGGCACAGGGGTCACCCTTAGTACCGGAACCGGGAGAAACGTGTTGAGCTACAACGCAACTATGAGCAACTTGACGACCATAGGAGGCATGATCAGCGGTAACGGTGTCGGACTTACCGCATTGAAAGCAAACAACATATCCAGTGGAACATTAGCGGTTGATAGAGGAGGAACGGGGGTATCCGTCAGTACCGGAACAGGTAGTGTTGTTTTGAGTGTTTCTCCAACGTTTACTGGAACAACTAACTTTGCATCTCTAACAACTTCCAATTTGGATGTGGGTGGTCTTACGACACTGAATGGGAAGTGTATGTGTCTTGATACATTGACTGTGGGTGTTGGTGTTGGAGATACTGTTTACCCACTACATTTAAAGACAAGTGTGGATAACGTATCCCTGTTCAGTGTGGGCGATGTGGTCATGTACTCCGACATTCGCACCAAGTCGGATGTGCTCCCGATTCCGGATGCATTGGAACGTGTGGGACGCCTTCGAGGGTATACGTTCATAAAGAATGGTGACGAGACACGTCGTAGTTGTGGTCTCATTGCACAGGAACTATTGGATGTCTTGCCTGAAGCTGTGCATGCACATCCGGAATCTGGAATGCTGACTGTCGCTTACGGGAATGTAGTGTCTTTACTTGTGAATGCTATAAATGAACTTAAGGCACAAGTCGATACTTTATCGTGCACTTAATGCTTGGAAGGGGTGCATGAATCCCCCGAATTTTCGCATTGCAAGTTCAATGATCAGACACATATTCGTTTTCTTCTTTGTCAAAGCACGTTCTTCCGATATAAGAAAAAAACGCATATATTTTGTAAAATGTCTGTAGAAGCTACACATCCACATAAAGAAATCATAGACAGGTTTTCCATATTGACAAGAGAGATGCGACAAGATAGATGTGGCAAGAGAGATGCGGGTATCTTATCTTTGAGGCTTTTAGGAATGGTGGCCTTGCAAAATGACATCGATGTTCTGAATGCGGTATGGACTCATTTCCCTACTTCTGTGTGGTCTTGTGCTTCTGGACATGTGGTTCAAGATCTGTATGAAGAAGAGATGATAGGTACATTAAATGAATTTGCCTTGAAAAGACGGTTTATCATGGGGGGGAAGTGGCAGTACCAAACATTATCACAAACAGATCCACGACTAAACGTGACATTAGACGATTAATGCGTCGATTTTTAATGATTTTTAATGATGAACCAAGCTCAAGAAAACTCAAGGCACGTGTTTCTTGATGACAAGTACCGCACTGTGCGGTCGCTGGAGACAATGATCGTGCTACACAGAGAAGCCCCGCATCCACGGTGAACGCATCTATACCCCCGCTCTGTACTAGCATCAGAACATCCTCCATCGCGAAGAAGGGTGCAGGCGCGGACAGATCGTAGTACACGCCGGTGCTGGACTCAAACACCACCGAGCACGGAGCGGAACGGAATACGGACGAGAGATGCTGGCAGAGCAAGAGGGACACGAACACGGAGTCCAACACAGGCGCCTTCACTATCACACGCAAATCGGAAAGAATCCAATGAAGGATCAGGATCAGGACAGGAGGAGGAGGTTTAGGCGGCGGAGACATATCACCGGAGCAGGAGGAGGAGGTTTAGGTGTCGGAGACATATCAACGGGAGGAAGGAGGAAGGTAGGTGGCGGATGAGTGGGAGACATATCAACCGGGAAGCATGAGGAAGGAGGAGGAGGGTTTAGTTAGGCGGCGGAGGAGCACATATCAACTGGAGAAGGAGGAGAGGTTTTAGTGGCGGAGAAATATCAAAGGGAGAGGAGGTTTAGGTGGCGGAGACATATCAACCGGAGAAGGAGGAGGAGGTTTAGGCGGCGGATACAATGTCGTATCAGAAAACTGGCCAAAAAAACGAACTCGCATGTTGGGCAACCAAGCGTGTTGTGTTGAAAGGTTCGTATAGGAGAGTACGTGCATACTGATTGTTGCCCACCGCATAATTAACGGAGTATTGCAAGGCGGGGGGTCAAGTGATGCAGAAAACGTACCCAATAATATACTGTCGTAGTTAGACTGGCTGTTTGTCACGACGATATCAGCGAAACAGTGTAGTTGCGGAAAGTAAATTCAGCCACCCTTGCGGACCCACCGTTGATAGACACAAGATCCACGCCCCAGAACAAACGTCAACCGTCTTTATGGCAACCTTCTGGAATGTACGCGAAGGGCAGTGCCAGGGCAACAGCGACCACCTGTATCAAGAGGAGATGCAGGAATTGCGGGAGTAAGTACACGTTGAAAACACATTAAAATATCGGAAAGGATTGTGGGTTGAGTCCACGCGAGAACTGCTGGTGGCTTCATTCGCGCCTATAGCCACTCTCTCATCAACTTTGCAGAATGTGTCATGTGTAACCAATCGACCGTCGGTCCAAGTTGTACATTAGAATTGGAATTGATTCAATAACATGTAACATTATTGGACCGGTCTGAGTGTAACAGACGCGCTTTATCGTTACGTTGCCAACGTCAGCATTAGCCGGTCAGTACTGCCACGTATACAGCAACTCTCCGTATTAGTCATGTTGGCACACGAGTTACAAGACAGTATTACCTTAACAATGTGCCATTGGCCCTTGCAAACCTTACCCCACGCCACCTACCTTTACTTTAATGGTCTATGTCAACTAACCACTTAAACCGTTGTTGAGTGCACGACTTTATTAGAATTAGTAGTAAACCTGCTATTTTTTTTTGTGGTTCAACTTACAATTTTTTTTTGTGGTTTTCACTACAATATTTTTTTGTGGTTCAACTACAAATATTTTTTGCAGGAGTATGAGGTAAATGTATGTACTGATGAATGGGCGTTTCCTTACTCCGGCGGATTTTTTAAAATTCTGTAGTTCAAACGAAGAAAGTCCTTCTTCACCTAGCGAAGCAAAGTCAATAGATTGAATTTTTGGACTGTAAGGTAGAAATAGGTTTTTACAAAATTCACGTCTTTTTTCCGAATTCCAACAATAAGTTTTAAACCAGAATGGGCGTTCCAGCCTCCCGCGGATTTTGAATGGTTGCGAAACCTGGTGATGGAGCGGATTGTGATTCCTCTGTGCCTTTTTTTTATATCTCAGGAAGCGAGTTCTAAATTCTGAGTAGTCTCTAAATTCTGAGTAGAAATTCCAAAACATCCGCCGGGAGGCAGGAACGCCCATTGTTCCCACTTAAAATGTGTATGTATGTAAGTAAGAAGCCTTCTTCGCCCTCCT
>JACBWV010000152.1:434145-510667 GCA_013435795.1 Chlamydomonas sp. ICE-L
CCATGACATCCTGTCGGCTTCGGCATTTTGGGCTCGCGTTCCTGCTTTTACTTGTAAGCTCTCGAGTACAGTATAGCGCCTGTTAGGCTCGCAGTTAACTGTCATGTCAGGCCTCGACACGCTAGGCCGCCTGCGCACCTGTCTTCAATGGGCATCTTTCCTAGCCGCCGACCCCTGTATGGCCTACGCTCTTGATTTTGCATTCTCGTTCCTGTCCTTTTGTGGTCTAGCTTCTTAAGCTTCCTTTCCCGGAACATCTGGAGCGGGGTTTGGCCTATTGGGCGCATTGGCTCCATTGGCCACCTAGCCGTATTGCTTAAATGTAGCGTACTCACGGTCTGTCCGGCGACTCTTCCTGCTTGTGCATCATTTCTTTTGCTGCTTCCGTGCACGTTGCTCCCCGTTCGCGCAATTCGTGGTTCCTTCTGGTTTCCCTGTGATTCGTGCCTTTGCAAGTGCTTTTTATCCTCATCGTATTCTGGACGACGGTCATATAAGGTACGCTGCGGACTTAGTGTACGTGCCCCCCCTTACTAGTCTGTGGAGGTGCCTTTGGGCTTTGCGTGCGAGTAATTATCCTTTTCGCCCACACCTATATGTTGTTCGTTCTGTTGTGTCACGACGCCTCTTATGACTTTGTTCGGCCTGTGCGTCTAGACTGCTCCCAACCCACGGTGACACGATGTGCCGGGGGGCGGCCTCGCCCATCGACGAACGCTTGTCATGCTGGTTTCGGCCGCTCCCTCTAATCTGAAGTGGTTACTGTGGGGGTCGTCTTTAGGATCCGGAGACCGCTATGAGTGCGGGTTGTCGTGCGCGTACCTCGCAAGTGCGCCCTTGCATCGGGCCGTTGAGTCCCTGGCTTTGCGATGCGTTGGACGCTGCTCACGTTTAGGCGTGCGTGTGCCACGTGCCGCCCGTGCCAGCCTCGTTGTAGGACAGGCCCGACGCAGCCGCGGACGCGCCGCGGCGCGATCACGAGGAGCTCAACGTCTCGCTCCGCCCTGGCCTTGCGGGCGGTTCTTTGGCGTCTCTGCATCGTGTGGTCACTGCTCGGCCGGGCGGCGACGCTCTCACTGTTTCATGGCATCCACACCTCTCCCGCCGCCCACACTGCTAGCTTTTGAGCGGTCCGTGCACGGCTCCTGATTGCGCGTGTGGCCGACACGCTTAGGGCCCTCGGAAGTAGCGCTGCTTACTCCCGAGGCTCGCGGTTCAGGTCGGTACTTGGCAGGCCATTTGGCACTGTTGGTAGCTATACGCAGGGCTATCTTGCGATAGCTGTGTTGGACTAAACGCTACCCCCTCACCTCCTACCATCCACTTACCACACACGACACTTACCTTCAACTCAGCACTTCTGGACTAGGCTCCACCAACGGCTTGGTAGTAGTGCCCAAGGGTTGGGCTCCGACCCATGGCTCCCGTTTGCAGCGCACCTCTTTCTTCTGTTTGTCGCGACGGACCGCGACCGCTCCCCCCACCCGTCCTCCTGGCCTGGCAGACCTGGTGCCTCAACCCCCCCCCCGCCTGGCGCACACCTAAGGCGTTTCGAAGCTCGCAGCAGTGCTAAAGGCCGCCTTGCTCGATCTCAGCACGCGTGAGGGGGCGCCCGTCCTGTACGCCTGCCCGAATCCGACATATAGACAAAACCTGCTTTTCGATTTGCCATCCATAGCTCCGTATTGATGGCTCCCCTTTAACTTCCCTGATTTGTTCCATCCCCACCCTTTGTTTGCCCGGTGTAATCGCCACTGTTCCAATTGCGACGCATTGTCTAATCGCGCCTTTTTTCGTTGTTGTTCAACCACCCCCCCACGAGCGCCACTCCCCGCCACGCTCTCGCTGCACCAACCACCACGCTATCGCTTGACTGCGGTCGTCGCGGCAGCCCCTTGCCACCTGCTTTTGACGACACCAAACCCCCAACAGTTTCCTCCTTACAGTCCGAAGCGGCCCAATGATGCTCCCGCGGTCTGCCACTTCTACATTTCTAGAACTAGACACCCTTTAGACGCCTATGGCGTGAAGGTCCATCCTCACCTCGGCCAATGATCGCGGCGAGCCAAGCTACTGTGGGCGACCACAGCAGAGGTGCCCGCTGGACCAATGGCACAACCGCTCCCCTCGGAGCGTTCTATCCTCCCCAACGCAGCGAGCGCTACGTTGGCCTGTGGGAACGGTCTAGACTGTGGGGCAGGCAACCAACGAAGCGCTTCCTCAGGCCGCTCGCTACATGAGCGCCGCTGACGTCAGGCGGCCATCGCTGAGCGCAAGCAGGGTTCTGCGCGGCCGCGATGATCAAGCGCGTAGCCCACAATATGCCAAGGGCGCGAATAGTCGGCTGGTCTTCTCCATTACCACTCCGCTGACCACCCTGTCGCGCCTTATGCCGAGCCAAGTTGCGGTGGCATAGAACGCTTACATACCAGCCTCCCTCCTTGACTGCATCTGAGAACATCGTGGCGCGCTGCAAGGCGGTCGATGATCTCGCGAAGCATGACCCGTTTGTACACGGCGTCCAAGATGCGGAAAGCAAGAGGATGGCATGGAATTGAGCCTTTGAAGCATCAAAGACATTGCCGACAAGGACGCCGCCCCCAAGGGCACTAAGCTGGAGCCCACTACCCGGCGGCGGAGGCCAATAACGAAAAGATGGACATGGATGAGACGGCCTAGTTGCACCTGACAGGCAGGTGCGGGATGCGGGAATTCAGGGTTGTTTGATAAACTAGCTGTCACGCCTCAGGTAAGCCCAGGCGTTGAGGCCTGAACCCTTTCGACCTCCCCCGCCCACCCCCCCCTGACTCTATTGCCCCTCGGGTTGGCATTACTGGCAAAATGCACGTTGGTTCGATTCCAGCGGGGGGTGACGCTACCCTTCCACGCGACAGCACCCTACCGCCGCTCATCACCACCCGACGGCCCCTTTTCGGCTCCGACCACCTCGTCATCGGGCCAAACTTAGCCGATTCCCCCGTTCGCCCCCCAGGTTCCAACCTGGCGACCCCGACCTCTAATCGCGATCTGGGCAAACAGGGGCCCGAAGCACCCAACGACGCCCGCAGTACCTACGGTGGCTTCCCTGGCCGCTGTTCGCCCTCGTGCAAAGCGCGCAGCTACTCTGCCCCGACACAACCTTCTCCGACGCGACAGATTCGCGAGGGGCACACACCTGGCCCCGGCAGGCCCGCTAGGTGAGCCCGTCTCGCTACCGCCAATCACCCCTCCTCCGATGACCGCGCCACTCGTCACTCTGATCACGACAATGGGTTCGCCAAGCGTGTTACCGAAAATGAGAAAGGAACTACGTCTCATTGAACACAAACTGTCGGACAGATGCACTAGGGCTAAGTTGCGCCGATGGGTATTCAATGTGGTCACGATCATGGAGCTCCAGTTCGCCGACGGTTACCTTGGTTCGTTCGAGCGCATTGTTCCACACCTGTCGGGCGCTTTCACTGGCCAACTCCGCATCACTTACGACGAGGCATGGGCTAGCGATGAGTTGGACGGGTTAGATTTCATGGGAATCGTCGCATGGGCGGAGTCGCTCCTCCTGCCCGAGCTATTAACCGGAACTCACACGTCGCTCTCACCAAAACTCACGAGGTGGCTTCGCCCAGATACTCGCTCCTGGCAGAATTATTACCACGCCATCAAGTCCTGAATTCGCAAAGATCCCCAGAGCTCACCGATGCGCCGAAAAAGTAAACTTTGTTTCGCACGGACTCTCCGATGAACTCGCGCGGTGCACCTCTCGGCCGCGAGTTGGTACATGTTCAAAAACAGATGGAGGCATTTGTCCGCCCGCTCATCTGCAATTGGACGAAGCGATGGAAAAAGTCGCCGCTTGGCAAGTCTTGACAGACAAGCACGATCGCCCATCAGAGGGGAGGTTACGCTAACAGAAGTCGAGGTACCATTCAAGCCAGCACACGGCGGATACTAAATACACGGGGTGAGGACCTTGCATTTAATCGCGATCCAGTTTACACACCTCACCCCCCTTCCGATTCTGACCTGATCTTTCTCTCCGCGGGAGTAGCACCGATTACGGCGGGCGAGATGCACTATCGCCAGCAAGAGCCCCAAGGTGGCGCCCACAAGACCCACCGGTCGCAACACCGGCGGTGGAAGTCCCCCCCCCCCCTCGCCTCCCCCTTCCCGTGGGAGGTGGTGGAGGACGTAGTGCGACGCAGACGGCGCACAACGGCAGCTGGAAGCTGGATTGCCAAGGCCGCAGGTCCTCAGTTTTGCAAGGTGCTGATCGCACCGTTCGGGAAAGGCTCTATTAGCCGCGCGCGGGCCGTGGTGGTCGCGGAGGATACGGACAGGGTGCTGGTCGCGTCCGTTCACAGCCCAGCGGGCCGCGGACCCCCCGACTTTTCGGGTCAAGACCCCAGAACGCCATGCATATATGAACAAATCGGTCAGCGTCGGGCACGACCCATCTGGCTTCAGAATGGTGCTCGCTGCTTCTTCTGCTTCGCTACATGAGGACATGTGTGCGGTTGCTGAATGCTGACGGACACTGCCGCACGCGGGACTTGCCAACTGGCCGGCCCTCAATGAGACTACGTGTCCCGACTGGGCCCTTGATGGCAACGGTCCCATCCCGATTTGGGAATAGGAATCGGGCCGGTCAGGTATTGACAACCTGGATCGTGTACTTAGCGGCGATAAAGTCAGTAGTAGTCGAGCCACTTGAGCTCTTGTTACAAGTTCAAGAGGAACTTTTTTCTGACTTGGACTTAACCCCAACCATTGATGTAACTTCTACTAATGCCTTGTCGTCCCCTTGTCCACTGAAGTTCTCTACGGAGTTTGGCAATGCGTGTCTCCATCGCAAACGAGTTCATATACGCTCACCCCATTTCTGAAGACATCGTGTCGGTGTTAGAAACACTATTGGGAATGCAAAAACGATGCACCCTTGACACATCCGGTATGTTCATCCTCCCGAAAAACGCAAGTAACGATAACATGTCTCCAGTCTCCTACAAGGTATGGAGTTATTCAAGGAGTATCAATCGTGCGATCACCACATGAAACCCCGCCCCAAGGGGTCACCTTCGAATAAAGTCGCCATCCAAGTATGGTATGACCCCCCCCAACTCCGACGGGGCCGTCCAAATCAAAAAAGGATTGGCATGCGATCAACGACGTGACCAAGGCAGTATACTTTGGCCCCGCACCTGAGGAGGGCATCCCCAGTCCGGTTGAAACCCGTCGAAAAAAACACTGGTGGTCGGAGGCATTGGATCCCAAAGTTCGCGAAAAACAAATCGCTGCCAGACGGTCAACAAAGTGCATCCGTCGCAATCACGCGCAACGAAATACGAATTCTTCCCCCGTGCTCATGACGCGAGCCAATCGGGTCTACGAAGTCAACTCTGCTGCTGCCCCCGATATGCTAGTCAACGCCCGATCAGGAGCGAAGCAATTACTCACATTGGCAGACTCCGGCGCGACAGGTTGTCTTATGGAAAAGCAAACGGCTGAGGATCTCGGTTTGCACATCCGCCCTTGGGAAAACGAACACGACGGATTCACTTGCGCTAACGACGGGATTATCAAAATTCGCAGGACGGTCTCGCTCCCTATACACATACAACGATATGTTGGCAAAGTGTTCGCCCATGTCGTCGACAAACTTCCCGGAGGATTAGACCTAATATTCGGATCCGACTGGATGCGCGACGAAAAGGCCGTCCTAGACTACGATCGCATGACATTGTCGCTCAAACGGTACGGCTGCTGTTTGACACCTATAAACAGGCAGCGGGACGAAACGGCTCATTCCTTCTTTACTATGGCACTTTCGGGCAAGTCGACTGACGACCCAGTCATTACTGGTCGCAAGGCAGCACAGCTTTTGAAAGCTGGCGCTAACCATGTCTTGGTCAATGTCCGCGAATCCCGAGCGGATTTACCGGCGTCTAACTTAACAGCCGATGAACGGGCGAAATTGCTGACAAAATTACTGCCTTCCGACGGGCCTTTACCGGGTCCCCCAGTGCAAAGCATGGATTTCGAAAATTGGATCCGCGACAACATACTGGACCACGACGATAAAACACTCATCTCAGCCAACGACCTGCGCGCTCTCCTATGGCAGTATCACAAAGTCTTCAACAATTTGCCTATGGGGACTCCTAACCATCGAGTTATACCTCACGTCATCAAAACGCAAGACAATGCTTACGCGCCATTTCATACATGTTGTACTTGCCCAGACCAGTCTTTTAGGTTTTCGCTTTGCTTCCAGTTGTCTTTCTTCTTTTCTGGTTGCCTCCCTGCTTTTGGCTTGTTTTTGCAGTTTCTCCCTTAGTTTGCTTCCCCTAGTTCAGTTTCCACCCTTAGTTGCCTCCTTAGTTTCCCCCTCAGTTGCCTCCTTGGTCCCCCCCCCCCCCCCCCCCCCCCCCCCCCCCCTCCCCCCCTTTTTTCTCTTAGTTTCTCGCATAGTTTTCCTTTAGTCCTCCTTAGTTTGCATCTCCTCTTTCAGTCTTCTGATCCGGTGACGGTTAGAGGTTGCAATGTTATGGCCCCCCCCTTCATAGGTCTTTTTTCTTAGTAGTCCTAGCCCCTTCTCTTGGGCTTCCTGTTTTTGGCTTCTTCCTTGCCTCTCTGGTTTGTTTGTCTTCTGTTCCCGTCCTCCTTTGTCCCTTACGTCGCCCAGGTGGTGTCCGTCCCTTAGCTGTCCCTTAGCCGTTCTTGTCTTTTTCTTTGGTCTTTTCTCCTTGGTCACAAAGGGCTAGGTTTTATCAGTTGCGCCTTTTCCTGGTTCCCCCCTTTGTAAAAAAAAAATATATATATATATATATATATATCGCAGAAATCGTCCCATGAGTCCAGCCGAGACTTTACTATGTGAGGAATACGTCTCCGACCTGTTGCAGCAAGGATTCATCGCCCCGAGCTCGTCCCCGTACCAATTATGATCATAGCGAAACCGGGTGGAACGGGATACCGTGTTGTTTGCGATTGGCGAGCACTCAACAATATCACGATTAAAAATAGGTATCCCCTTCCCCGTATCGATGAGACCATTGATCGTCTAGGTGGAGCTACTTTGTTCAGTTCCCTAGACCTCACGTCTGGTTATTACCAAATACGAATTTCGGACGAGGACGCGCCAAAGACTGCGTTCACTACCCCGATGGGTCAGTTTGAATTTAAAGTCCTTGGGATGGGTTTGGCGAACGCGCCGGCCACATTCCAAGCGGTCATGAACCAAATATTCGCGCCCTACTTGCAGAAGTTTGTCGTGGTCTACTTGGACGATATCTTGGTTTACGGACGCACTCCGGCGGAGCACTTGGCCAACTTGGCCACGGTTCTCCAGGTCCTCCAGGACAACGAATTCTACGCGAAACTCTCCAAATGTTCCTTCAACAAAACGGAAGTTAAATTCCTGGGTCATTACATTGGACGCGACGGAATTAAAGTTGATCCACGCAAGGTTAGCACAGTCCGTGACTGGCCTACTCCGAAAACGGCGAAAGAGATCGGCTCATTCCTCGGGTTGTGCAATTATTTTCGCAAATTTATCCAAGGCTATTCGTCTCTCGCTGCCCCGCTTCAAACCTTGTCTAACATCAAGGGTGAACTAGGTTCCTTGTTCAAAGCAGAACATCTCGTCTCATTCAAAGGCCTCAAGGAAGCTTTGCTATCCACTCCAGTCCTCGCGCTGCCGGATTTCAGCAAACCTTTCGAAGTCATTACCGACGCATCTTTGCTCGGTACCGGCGCGGTGCTCTTGCAAGATAAACACCCCATCGCCTTCTCCAGCAAGAAGTATATCCCAGCTGAGCTGAACTATACTATGACGGAACAAGAGATGCTAGCAATCGTTCACGCGTTGACCGAGTGGCGATGCTACCTCGACATTGGTCACTGACCACAATCCGCTCACGTATTTTGACACCAAGGCTGTCCTTTCACGACGCATGGGCCGATGGCAGGAGGACCTAGCGCCCTTCAGCTACACTTGGGAGTATCGCGCGGGTCGCAATAATATGGCAGACCCGGTCAGTCGCAATCCCAACCTCTCTGCCCCCGCAGACGTCGCGGTTGCGCACCAGCTATTGGTCTTCTCTCTCTTGGTCAGCGAATGCCGGCCTCGATCAAAGAAGCGACGTCCTATTGCAGTCGGTCCCGCGGTCGTTGACATCCTTCCCCGCCCACCAACTGTCCTCCCCGCACCTTCGGTTCCGGTCAAAAAAACGCGACGACGCAGTCGGCATACGCCCGCTGCGTCGACTCCCTCCTCTTCGTCCATCATGGATCGTATTTTGGCTGGATACAAACTGGACTCGAACTTCACGCCGGGCTGCAAGCGCCTCCGCGATAAGTTTTCCAGAAACGGTTACTGGTTCAAGAAAAACAAGTACGGACGCGAGTTTTTGTGTGTCCCCCTCGACGCAGCCCTTCGCCTGGATATTATCCGCGAAGCTCACGACCCTATTAACATGGGCCATTGCGGTCGCACCAAGACATTGGAGCTGGTCACCCGCACTTTTACTTGGGCCAAAGTCTCGGCGGACGTTACTGCCTTCGTCCAACAATGCCGTAAGTGCCAAACGAACAAGCCCGGAAACGCAAAGCCTAACAGTACCATGGTTCCCGTGGAGAGTCCTGAGAAAATCTGGGAATGTGTATCCACAGACCTCATTACGGCGCTTCCGCCAACGTCTTCTGGCCACGACGCCATCGCTGTATTCGTCGACAAACTGTCGAAAATGGTTCATGTCGAACCGTGTCATACTACGATAAACGCAGAGGAATTCGCTTCCCTATACCTCAATCGCGTCATCCGCTATCATGGTATCCCAAAGAAACTCCTCAGTGATCGCGATGCGCGATTCACAGGGCATTTCGGCGTGGCTCTCCATCGATTAATGGGCACGCGACAAGCGTTCTCGACTGCGTTTCATCCTCAAACTGACGGTCAAACGGAACGGATGAACCGAGTCATTGAGGACATGATTCGCCACTACATGGGGCCGTACCACGACGATTGGGATAAGTCCTTAGCGCTTGTGGAATTTGCAATCAACAATTCCTACCAAGAGTCCATTCAAAACACCCCATTTCGGGCGTACCTTGGTTACGACCCTACGACGCCGCTAAAGGTGTTGCTTGGAGGTGGGGGTGGTGCTCGGAAGGCCCTTTGTCCTTTGTCCTCCTAGTAATTAGTTTGTGTCCCTCGTTCTTTTGTCCCCTAGTCTTTTCGTCTTTTGTCTTGGATCTTTTGTCTTAGCGGACTTTTGGTCCATGTCTTTTCGTCTTCTTCTTTGGTTTTTCTTCCTTGGTCACATAGGGCTAGGTTTTATCAGATGTTCCCTTTCCTGGTTCCTCCCTATGTAAACAAAAAAAAAAAAAGGCTGAGGTCGAATCAAAATGTCCGGCTGCCAACAATTGGTGGGCCGATCACATCGAACGACAAGATCAGTGCAAGGCATGCATGCAAGCCGCTCAAGATCGGCAGAAAGCCCATTACGATAAACGACGAACGGAGGTTTTCTTCAACCTTGGTGATAAAGTTCTCTTGTCCACCCGCAATATGAAGTTCAAAGCAACAGGTAATCCAAAATTTACGCCTCGTTTTGTTGGCCCCTATACGATTACGAAATGCATTGGTCCACGCGACGAGATCACCGGAGTCGTACGGCAAGTCACGGCGTGTCGCTTGGCTTTTCCCAAGATGATGCGTATCCACCCCGTGTTTCACATGGGTTTGATCAAGCATTGGCGCTCCGATGGCGTTGTCCATGTTGGACAACCGCTTGAGTTCGACTCCGACGGCGCTCCAGTATGGAATATCCAATGCATCATGCGCGAGAAATCGCGTATCATAGGCACATCCAGCAAACGACGTCTCGAATACTTGATCCGATGGCAAGACTTCGGTATTGAGCAAGACACTTGGGAACTCGCCAAGGCGGTCAAGAAAAGTGCCCCTCACATCGTCGATGCATGGAAATCACGTGTTACGCCCGTTGTATCCCGACGTACGTCAAAACAACGGGCCCATCACCAACCCATCGCACTCGACGCATACGATACGGCGGTCAGATTGCTTTATTCATAAAGCTATCTTTCCCGGAGTACTCAAAAGGGACGTTAAATGGTTCTCTCCGAAACCAACTTGATTCATCAAGTATATTTTGAGCACGGCACATACGATTACGACTACGACTGGTATTCACATCCCACCTTTATTACGATTAGATGCGGGGTCCGCATCTCTTCTGGAGGGGGGGGAGTGTAACGGTACAGAACCCTTGACGGGTACTCTGGCCTTCCAGCAAGGCATACGGGTACACCTTACCCGTAAGCCACGTGACGAACGCACATGATACAGTACCATACCCATGTACTGCCTCATCTCGTACAACGCACCCGTTGCGTACATAGACACGAGCTACTCGGGACGAACCCTTCTACTCCTTCACGAAGACGTTCTTCCCGATCAACTCTACATCCCCTACATAGGTAACACCCTACTGTTCTGCTAGCTTACACATATCGACTACACATAAACCTACATCACATAGACTGTTCCACTAGATTAACCCCCCAGGCTGCTGAGTGCATCCTGAGCTGTTACAGACCCAGTACAAGCCCTAGCTCTAGAACCTGTTCTAGACCCTGACCCAGATCCAGCCCAAGCCCAAGATCTAGAACTTATCCCAGATCCAGCCCAAGCCCAAGATCTGGTCCCAGACCTGGACCCTTACCCGGATCCAGCCCAAGCCCCAGATCCAGACCCTGATCTAGACCCTGACCGAGATCAGGATCAGGTTCCAGATTTTGACACAGCTCACGACCACATCCCAGATCTAAGTCTAGATCTGAACCAAGATCAAGGTCCAGATCTGAGCTAAGATTTAGATCAAGATCTAGATATTGATATTGTATATGTGTAGTTCTTGTTGTTTACCTGACCAGACCAGTCTTTTAGGACTTCGCTTTGCCTTAAGTTGTCTTTCTTCTTTTCAGGTTGCGTCTCTGCTTTTGGCTTGTTTAGGCAGATTCTACCTTAGTTTGCTTCCCTCTTGCAGTTTCCACCCTTAGTTCCCTCCTTAGTTTCCCCCTTACTTTCCTCCTCCATTATCCCCCCCCCCCTTTTGCATAGTTTTCCTTCTAGTCCTCCTTAGTTTGCATCTCCTCTTTCAGTCTTCTGATCTGGTGACTGATAGAGGTTGCAATGTTTTGTTGTTGTCCCCCCCCCCCCCCCCCCCTTAGGTCTTTGGTTTTTTTTTTAGTAGTCCTAGCCCCTTCTCTTGGGCTTCTTCCTTGCCTCTCTGGCTTGTTTGTCTTATGTTCTTGTCCTCCTTTGTCCCTTCAGTCGCCCAGCAACAGATAAAACCTAGCCCTTTTGTGACCAAGGAGAAAAAACCGAAGAAAAAGACAAGATCGGCTAAGGGACAGCTAAGGGACGGGCACCACCAGGGCGACTGAAGGGACAATGGAGTACAGGAACAGAAGACAAAAAAAACAGAGGGGCAAGGAGGACGCTCAAAACAGTCAGCCCCAAAGAATGGGCTAGGACTACTAAGAAAAAGACCTTAGACGGGGGGGAAAAACATTACAACCTCTTTCAGTCACCGGATCAGAAAACTGAAAGAGGAGATGCAACCTAAGGAGGGTAAGAAGGAGGGAAAGGGGGAGGGGTGGGTGGGTGGGTCTGTGTGTGTGGGGGGGGGTGGGGGGGGTGGGGGGGGGGGGGGGAGGTGGGAGGGGGAGGTAAGTGTTTGGTAGTGTGAGGTAGAAGGGTTGTGATACAGGGTGATAGGGTATGTAGGTGGAGCGTTAGACAAGGAAGGAGGGTGGAGAAATAAAGAAGTTGAAAGTCGGCCACAGGAGGAAGGATATATAATCATACCTGAGAAGGTGTTAAGAGGGAGGTGTCGGGGAAAAGAGGGTGGAGGTGTAGACCAGAGGAATAAATTCATCGGGAGCGAGGTACGAGGAAATCTGGCAAAAAAAAAACCTGAGTAGGGTTTGGGGGAATTGATGTGCGATTAATTGTTTAGACTGACAGCGCCGCCGTACAGGGATAAGGGGTCCAGGCCAAGTCCACTGCGTTTTAGCGTTCACTGTGAGGGATGGGGAGTATGGAGTTGCGATAAATGAGGGAGATAAGGTCAGGTGGCCGGCGTTTAATGAGCCTGAAATCCAGTACAGACTGACAGCGCCGCGGTACAGGGATGAGGGGTCTAGGCCATCCCAGGTCCACTGCGTTCCAGCGTTCACTGCGAGGGATGGGAAGTATGGAGTGGGATGGGGAGTATGGAGTTGCTATAAATGAGCGGTGGGCAGCGCCTTCCTTGTTGCCCTTTCTTCATCCTAGGTGACGACGTAACCCTTTGGCCTGGAACACCCCCTCCTCCCTCTACCCTTTTTTTTTTTTTTTTTTAGTTGTGAAAGGGCTTTCACCCCAGGAGATGGGTCTCCCGACACAAACCAGCGACACAGAGGATTCAGTTTGAATGGTGGTGCCACTCCTACAATATGCAAAGTAGGCGCACTTAGGGTGGTGAGAGATACCAACCCACGACCAAACGCACATTCACCACTAAGGTTGTCGTCCTTCCTATGTATATATTTGTCCTCCTAGTCATTGGTTTTTGTCCCTCGTTATTTTGTCCCTTAGTCCTTTGATCTTTTGCTGTCGGATCATTTGTCTTAACAGACTTTTGGTCCAAGTCCTATAGTCTTCATATTTGGTTTTCTTCCTTGGTCACATAGGGCTATGCTCGATCAGATGTTCCCTTTCCTAGTTCCCCCCTATGTAAAAAAATAAAAAAACTTGCGCGCGATATGGCAGGTCCGTTTGTCCCGGGTTGACAGACGGGACCATTCTGAGCCCCTTCACCACAAGGCTGTCTGCCTGGCCCTCGATCACCTTCATCAAGCCATCGCCAGGGACTGTTTGCGCAACCAAACGGTCTTCGTCACCTTGATAATGGCGCCTTCTGTCAAGATTGGTGGCGTAGCCTGGATTGCTCTCTCACAGTGGTTTCCTTTGCAAGCAAATGGGCCACCCCCCGATCTTTTGCGCCATGATAGGGGTCCCGCACCATGGAAATGAATCTCCCCATTTTTTTTTATTTTTTTTACATGGTCCAAATCCAGCCCAAGCCCCAGAACTAGCCCCTGATCTAGACTCTGACCCAGATCAGGATTACGTTACAGATTTAGACACAGCTCACGACCACGTTCCAGATCTGGTCCAAGATCAAGGTCCAGATCTGAGCTAAGATCCAGATCAAGATCAGGTCTAGATCTTGATTCTGTCTCTGTCTACGTTCCTGTTGTTTACCTGCCCAAACCATTATGTTAGGATTTCGCTTTGCTTCGAGTTGTCTTTCCCCTTTTCTGGTTGCGTCCCCGCTTTTGACTTGTTTTCGCAGTTTCTCCCATAGTTTGCTTCTCCAGGTACAGTTTCCAACCTTAGTTTTTTTTTTGTTGACATAGGGAGGAACCAGGAAAGGGAACATCTGATAAAACCTAGCCCTATGTGAAGAGAAAAACCAAAGAAGAAGACTAGAAGACATGGGCCAAAAGTCCGCTAAGACAAAAGATCCAAGACAAAAGACGAAAAGACTAGGGGACAAAAGAACGAGGGACACAAACTAATTACTAGGAGGACAAAGGACAAAGGGCCTTCCGAGCACCACCCCCACCTCCAAGCAACACTGTTCCTCCCCAACCAATAAAACACCACTGTAACCTCCAAGAGCAACACAGAAAAAAAAAGGAAAGGCATGCACCCGAAGGTCTTGCTGATCTAAGATTAAAACACTGCAGGGCATCACTCCTATAACAGGCCAGTGCATCAGGGCATCACTCCTTTAGCAAACCAGCACATACTCTTAGCAGCCTAGTAACATGTCGCTAGGTCACCCATGCAGATCAGCAAGCTCTGCAAAGACGACCGGAGCGCGGCATGCAACACAAAACAGGACAGGGCCAAAGCTAACACTAACAAGGTAACTAAAAAAAAATCTAAAGAAGCAAATCAAACTCCTTAGAAAACGTCCTGGACGGTGAAAGGGTAGAACCCCCACAAGATCCACTGACCAGCAAGGAAAACCTTAAAGGCGCACTAAAGCAGCTAGCAAATAAACCGGTAGCCTGTGCATCAGGGCATCACTCCATTAGCATTTCAGCGTGGTCTATCAGCAGCCCAGTATCAAGCCACTAGGTCGCCGATGCAAATCAGCAAGCTCTGCAAAGACAACCAAACGCGGCATGTCTACGGTTCAAAGGTAGCGGTAACAAGGTAACAAAAACTATGTAGCTCCTAAGTAAGCCTCCTAAACCTGCAGACGCAAGATACAACACGGTACAGGGCATCACTCCTATAACAGTCCAGTGCATCAGGGCATCACTCCATCAGCAGACCGGCGTGCTAGCTCAGCTGTCAAGTAGCATGCCACTTCTTCTCCAATGCAGACCAGCAAGCTCTGTAAGGAAGAAGACTAAAGCAGGGCATGCTACTGATAAACAGGTCCGGGAAAAAGCAAACAAAAACAGTCTTCAGGGCAGGAGCAGCAGATCCACCCCCAAAAACTACTATCCAGCCCTCTAGGGCAGCAAAATGCTAAGACAAACTGTATCGCTATGGTTTCCAACCAATATAGTTACCTCCATATTTTCCCCCTTAGTTTTCCTCCTTCGTTACCCCCCACCACCACCACCACCACGTGTTCGCATAGTTTTCCTTCTAGTCCCCCTTACTTTGCATCTCCTCTTTCAGTCTCCTAATCCGGTAACTGATAGTGGTTGCAATGTTTCCCCCCCCCCCCCCCCCCTTTCTTAGGCCTTTTTTCTTAGTAGTCCTAGCCCCTCTCTTGGGCTTACTGTTTTGGGCTTCTTCCTTGCCTCTCTAGTTTGTTTGTCTTCTGTTCTTGTCCTACATTGTCCCTTCAGTCGCCCAGGTGGTATCCGTCCCTTGGCTGTCCCTTTGCCGATCTTGTCTTTTTCTTTGGTCTTTTCTCCTTGGTCACAAAGGGCAAGGTTTTAATTAGGTGCGCCTTTTCCTGGTTCCCCCCTTTGTAAAAGAAAAAACCAGACCAGACCAGACCAGACCAGACCAGACCAGACCAGACCAGACCAGACCAGACCAGACCAGACCAGACCAGACCAGACCAGACCAGACCAGACCAGACTAGACCAGACCAGACCAGGACCAGACCAGACCAGACCAGACCAGACCAGACCAGACCAGACCAGACCAGACCAGACCAGACCAGACCAGACCAGACCAGACCAGACCAGACCAGACCAGACCAGACCAGACCAGACCAGACCAGACCAGACCAGACCAGACCAGACCAGACCAGACCAGACCAGACCAGACCAGACCAGACCAGACCAGACCAGACCAGACCAGACCAGACCAGACCAGACCAGACCAGACCAGACCAGACCAGACCAGACCAGACCAGACCAGACCAGACCAGACCAGACCAGACCAGACCAGACCAGACCAGACCAGACCAGACCAGGACCAGACCAGACCAGACCAGACCAGACCAGACCAGACCAGACCAGACCAGACCAGACCAGACCAGACCAGACCAGACCAGACCAGACCAGACCAGACCAGACCAGACCAGACCAGACCAGACCAGACCAGACCAGACCAGACCAGACCAGACCAGACCAGACCAGACCAGACCAGACCAGACCAGACCAGACCAGACCAGACCAGACCAACCAGACCAGACCAGACCAGACCAGACCAAACCAGACCAGACCAGACCAGAGCTTGCTGATTTGCATCGGCGACCTAGTGGCTTGATACTAGGCTGCTGATAGACTGCGCTGAAATGCTAATGGAGTGATGCCCTGATGCACAGGCTACCAGTTTATTTGCTAGCTGCTTTAGTGCGCCTTTAAGGTTTTCCTTGCTGGTCAGTGGATCTTGTGGGGGTTCTACCCTTTCACCGTCCAGGACGTTTTCTAGGGAGTTTGATTTGCTTCTTTAGATTTTTTTTAGTTACCTTGTTAGTGTTAGCTTTGGCCCTGTCCTGTTTTTTGTTGCATGCCGCGCTCAGGTCGTCTTTGCAGAGCTTGCTGATCTGCATGGGTGACCTAGCGACATGTAACTAGGCTGCTGAGAGTATGTGCTGGTTTGCTAAAGGAGTGATGCCCTGATGCACTGGCCTGTTACATGAGTGATGCCCTGCAGTGTTTAATCTTAGATCAGCAAGACCTTCGGGTGCTTGCCTTTCCTTCTTTTTGTGTGTTGCTCTTGGAGGTTACAGTGGTGTTTTATTGGTTGGGGAGGAACAGTGTTGCTTGGAGGTGGGGGTGGTGCTCGGAAGGCCCGTTGTCCTTTGTCCTCCTAGTAATTAGTTTGTGTCCCTCGTTCTTTTGTCCCCTAGTCTTTTCGCCTTTTGTCTTGGATCTTTTGTCTTAGCGGACTTTTGGTCCATGTCTTCTAGTCTTCTTCTTTGGTTTTTCTTCCTTGGTCACATAGGGCTAGGTTTTATCAGATGTTCCCTTTCCTCGTTCCTCCCTATGTAAAAAAAAAAAAAAAGACCAGACCAGACCAGACCAGACCAGACCAGACCAGACCAGACCAGACCAGACCAGACCAGACCAGACCAGACCAGACCAGACCAGACCAGACCAGACCAGACCAGACCAGACCAGACCAGACCAGACCAGACCAGACCAGACCAGACCAGACCAGACCAGACCAGACCAGACCAGACCAGACCAGACCAGACCAGACCAGACCAGACCAGACCAGACCAGACCAGACCAGACCAGACCAGACCAGACCAGACCAGACCAGACCAGACCAGACCAGACCAGACCAGACCAGACCAGACCAGACCAGACCAGACCAGACCAGACCAGACCAGACCAGACCAGACCAGACCAGACCAGACCAGACCAGACCAGATCAGACCAGACCAGACCAGACCAAACCGGACCAGACCAGACAAAGAAAACGATGAGAAGAAAAAGTCGACATATTTATGGTGGGGGGGAAGGGGGAACCCGACCACATGAAATTAATCATAAGTTAGCTCATCAGGGAGCTTGTCTGTCGTGGTCAATAGGGGTAGTGGTGAATGTGCGTTTGGTTGACAGTCGGTATCTCCCGCGGACCCTAAGTTTTTGTTTTTTAAGTGCGCCTACTCTTTTGTAGGAGCGGCAACGCCATTCAAACTGAATCCTTGGTGTCACTGGATAGTGTAGGGAGACCCACCTCCCGGGGTTAAAATCCTTTCATCATAATAAAAAATCTTGCAACAAATGATACAAATGACCTCTTTGACATCACATCAGTAAACTCCATAATATTGAGTTGGTCCAGAGAAAACAGAACATTTCAGCTTCCCATAGCCATTCTATAGACAGCAATCCAATCTGGATGGTCTCATTGTAGTGCTGAAAATCAATCTAGATCATTACGAGATAGGTCACTGACAACATGGTATATCTTCAGAGACGACAACTTAGGATGGCAAGTCAACAACCTTGCCTTCTGAAATTCGTTGTGACCCCCTCAAGCAACACCCCTCGCCCAGCCTCATCCCACCTTGTTTTTACAAGGGAGGACCAGGAAATGGTGCATCTTATCAAACCTAGCCTTTGGGCCAAGGGAAAAGACAAGAGCAGACAAGGACGGCTTAGGGACGGACACCACCAGGGCGACTGCAGGGACAAAGGATGTTACAGTCCGGCTTATATGCTATCTCTAGAGTGGCCAAGAGCACACAGGTCTTAGTCCCTGATATGCTCCCATTCAGTGCCTTTGCCAGCTAGGGCCACGTGCATTACCTTGTTGTACTGCCGCCATCTCCTACATCTGCCTGATCCGGCAGATGCGAATCATCTTATCCTATACCTCAGTAACCAAGTGTAGCGTTTCCTACATGTGTCTCAGAACTCCGAACATGCAAGGTCATGAGCCCTCCCCGCAATAAGACTAACGCGCTGCATCCATCGCTTTGAGAAGCTCAGCGTGGACCAGCTCTCTTTGAACTTGATGAAGGCATCGCTCATCATAGTCCAGTATAGGATAGAAGAAGAGGTGAACAGGTTTCCGCACCTCCGTCTTACCCATGGATGATCAAGCTGTCATCTATCATCTTGAGAAGAGATCTTAGAGCAACCATCAACGCGCTGTTCAACGAAAGCGCCGAGGATTGATTTGCAGTGGACTGTGACACTAGTCACCACACCGCTCTCACTGCTTAGTGATTATAGCCTCCTACCCACGTTCTGACGACATCAAACGTGTGAGAAACACAATCTCTCTCCCAACCCCAAATCCCTGCGCCCAACATCAGACAAGACTGCGACTCGACACTTGATCACCTCCAAGACTCCCCTGTCCTCCATTACATAGATCTTGCCTATTATTTAGATTATATATAATGGCGGAGCAGCCAAGACAGCTACCGAGTTTTTCCTCAATGGAGACACCCTTCGTCTTCCATGGCTACTCATTTGACTCATGGGACAACCTCATCTCAGCCGAGATGGACGGTATGCCAACCAATCACTTCTCCCTCTCCCAAAGCAATCTGCTCAAAATTACATTAGGCATGATTGCCAAACACCTCTCCACCTCCATCAGGACTTCTGTACACAAGTACTCTGATGACCCAAATGCCATGATGGCTTACCTCAGATCAATGTTTGGTACCAAACCCTACATCACACCACCCATACACTACGCACTCAATGCATCCACTTCCCACACTTCAGACATGTCCCACAAGTGGATAGTAGACACTGTAGCAACATCCCACATGACCGGTAACCCTGCACTTCTGTATGGCATTAAAATTGTCTCACCTAATCATCATCAAAACTGCATATGGGATTGTCATAGTAACCAGAACAGGAACAGCTTGTGTGAGGGGGGACCAAGGGAAGATCTTCACTCTCAGAAACGTACATCTCAACCAGGGTACTTCCAAGCGCACGCTTTTGCGCTCCGGCGCACTGCCTTTTTGAGCCCCACTGCGCATTTCGCGCAGTTTTTTGCTACCCCCTGTGGGCGCAGCAAGCAATTTTTGCGCTTTTTGCAAAACAAAGCGCAGTTTGGTTTTTTTCAAGTGCCTTAAAGCGCTGGCCAATTTGGTCAATGGAAGTACCCTGATCTCAACGATAACCTTGAAACCCCCAATCTGCTCCCTATGAACATTGCCCTCAAAGCTAATCCCAAGATGACTGTTGAGTTTGACTCCACACACTGCAAAATTACCCTACATGGAACCACTCTCCTCACTGCACCCAAAAGAAAAAGCCTGTACCTTGTCCCCACTGTCAATCCCCTGATGCATGAACCACATGGACTTGCCATAGCATCCATCTCACGACTCACACGTGAAACTGCAGACCTTTGGCATGCACGTTATGGACATGCTGGATTCAAATCACTGTCCCGGCTTGTATCAGAAGACAAGGTAACTGGCATCCACACTTCCTCTGCTGCATTCAACAAAGTCAGACAAATCCCATGTGAAATCTGCATCCTCTCTTAGATGGACAAGAACACCTACCCCACTTCATCCACCCATGCCACACGTCCACTAGCCATCATCCACATTTTTTTTTTTTTTTTTACATAGGGAGGAACCAGGAAGGAAACATCTGATAAAACCTAGCCCTATGTGACCAAGGAAGAAAAACCAAAGAAGAAGACTAGAGGACATGGACCAAAAGTCCGCTAAGACAAATGATCCAAGACAAAAGACGAAAAGACTAGGGGACGAAAGAACGAGGGACACAAACTAATTACTAGGAGGACAAAGGACAAAGGGCCTTCCGAGCACCACCCCCACCTCCAAGCAACACTGTTCCTCCCCAACCAACAAAACACCACTGTAACCTCCAAGAGCAACACAGAAAAAGAAGGAAAGGCACGCACCCGAAGGTCTTGCTGATCTAAGATTAAAACACTGCAGGGCATCACTCCTGTAACAGGCCAGTGCATCAGGGTATCACTCCTTGACATGAGTGGGAAAATGCGTATCCCCAGCCTCAATAGCAGCCTCTACTTCCAGGGCATTCTGGATAATTACTCCAAATACTCCATAGTGACTTTCCACAAAACAAAGGACACTGTCCCCAAAGACACCATCATAGAGCTAGAGAGATATGAGGTCCTCACTGAAAACAAGATAGGAAAGATTCTCTGTGACAATGCAACAGAGTACACCTGCTCCGAGTTCACCAACTGGTGCAAAAGCAAAGGCATCACCCAACAGTTCACTGTCCCTGGAAACCCATCGACAAATGGGGCTCCTGAACACCTAAACCGCACATTGCATGACAGATCCACAGCACTCCTGCTATCATCCAAGTTCCCCAAGAGGTATTGGGCTGAGATGGTCAAAAATGCCAGCATCATCAGGAACTTTCCACCCACTTCAGAGTCAGACATGACGCCCGAGATGTTTCACGGCACTTAACCCAAAGTTGACCACCTCAGAACCATTGGCTGCACTGCATACGTCCATGTCCCTGTAAAGTCCAGAAACTTTAACTTTTCCCCCTCAGCCACTATCACTAG
Organism: Chlamydomonas sp. ICE-L; assembly: GCA_013435795.1. Classification (NCBI taxonomy): domain Eukaryota; kingdom Viridiplantae; phylum Chlorophyta; class Chlorophyceae; order Chlamydomonadales; family Chlamydomonadaceae; genus Chlamydomonas; species Chlamydomonas sp. ICE-L. The sequence goes on from JACBWV010000152.1 coordinate 454,709, forward strand.
ACTCATTGGCTACTCTGACAAAAGGAAAGCTTACAAGGTAGTAGACACCAACAACAAGATCATTGATGCCAGAGATATCACTTTCAATGAGAGTGAGAAACTAGCAGGGCTGAAAGACTTCCCAGGCCCAGATACTGAGATCCTTGGAGACTATCAGGATGACATCCCACATAAACCTGAACCACATGAACCATCTAAGCCCTTCAGGCAATACCCCAACAGGAGGAGTGCCCTCAATGCCAGAAAGGTATGACATGTCCTACGACCCCACCACAGTTCAGCAATCATCCATTCAACCTCAACATAGTGCACCTGCCCACCAGATAAACCCCCACACTGACCATGAGGGTGACACAAACTCTGAACACAGCCATGAGCACAATCCTGCATCTACTCCTGAGATTGTTGCTGACGTAAATCAGACAAATGATTCTCCTGCCCATGGCCATGCCACTGATCCACTTGCCTCTATCTCTGCCCATGATATTGGACCTCCTGATCCTTTCATAAGAACTAGTGCCAAAGCTACCCGCTCACCAGACTTCTTCACCAATCTGGCAGCTGAAGAAGTTCCCATTCCCAAGAATGAGACAGAAGCTCTCTCCATCGAATACTCTGCTGAGTGGATAGATGCCATGACTTCTGAGGTGGCATCCCTCTCAGACATGAAAACCTGGACACTGTCAGAGCTCCCACATGGCTCCAAATCCATTGGGACCCAATGGGTCTTTGACCTCATACGCCTAGAGTCAGGGGAGATTGACCGCTTCAAGGCAAGAATGGCGGCCAAGGGATATTTTTTTTTTTTTTTTTTTTTTACATAGGGAGGAACCAGGAAAGGGAACATCTGATAAAACCTAGCCCTATGTGACCGAGGAAGAAAAACCAAAGAAGATATGCCCAACGACCTGGAATGGACTATGATGAAGTCTTTGCCCCAGTTGCCAAACATGCAACAATCCGCTACATCCTGTCAATGGCAGCAGACCCATCAGCCCACCTGGCACAACTCGATTTTTTTTTTTTTTTACATAGGGAGGAACCAGGAAAGGGAACATCTGATAAAACCTAGCCCTATGTGACCAAGGAAGAAAAACCAAAGAAGAAGACTAGAGGACATGGACCAAAAGTCCGCTAAGACAAATGATCCAAGACAAAAGACGAAAAGACTAGGGGACGAAAGAACGAGGGACACAAACTAATTACTAGGAGGACAAAGGACAAAGGGCCTTCCGAGCACCACCCCCACCTCCAAGCAACACTGTTCCTCCCCAACCAACAAAACACTACTGTAACCTCCAAGAGCAACACAGAAAAAGAAGGAAAGGCACGCACCCGAAGGTCTTGCTGATCTAAGATTAAAACACTGCAGGGCATCACTCCTGTAACAGGCCAGGCATCAGGGAATCACTCCTTCTCGATGTATCCACTTCTTTCCTGAATGGAGGGGTTGAAGAAGAGATCTACTGCTCTCAGCCCCCGGCTTCGAGAAAAACCACAGAGTCTGTCGCATGTGGAAATGTCTCTATGGCCTCAAGCAAGCATCTCCCCAGTGGTACCTCAGAGTCAAGGAAGACATGATTGGCATTGGATTCAAAGAATTTGATGTTGACCAAGGCCTCTTCATCCTGCCTGGACCATTAAGCAGACCCCTCATCTGGGTCCTTCTCTAGGTGGATAATTTCCTGCTGCTCTCCTTCCACAAGGACATCCTCAGAAGAACAAGGACACTTCCATGGCACTCAACAAGACCAGAGACCTTGGAGAGCCATCTGTCTTTGTGGGATATGAGATCACCAAGAAATGCCTCAGCTGGCACATTGCACATCTGCAAGTCTCGCTTCATCCAACAGCTCCTCAAGGCCAAAAATATGATGCCAGAATCTGGCAGCACCAGATTCCCCATTCCTCTCCAGCCTGATGCATCTCTACCCTACCCAGAAAAAGTATACCAAGAGACTGGCCTGCCCCTTGCCCAGATTATAGGATCCTTGAACTACCTGGCAGTTAACCCCAGGCCAGACATTGCCCAAGCTGTCAACACGCTAGCCAGGCACAGTGCACATCCACTACATGACCATTGGCATTCTGAAGTACTTGGCTTGCACACCTGACCATGGCATCACGTACACCCACTCCAAGAAACCTCTGACTGGATACTGTGATTCTGACCATGCAGCCTGTCCAATCACAAGGAAGTCAACCACGAGCTGGGTATTCCTCAACCAGGGGGGAGCAATCTCATGGGCATCCAAAATCCAAGCATCTGCCACACCTCTCTCTAACACTGAAGCTGAATACATGGCAGATACCTCTCAGCCCAAGAAGCCATAAGGTTGAGGAAACTGCAACACTGTGCCACAGGAATCATGCACCCTGCCCTCACCATCAATGGTGACAACCAAGCTGCCCTCAGTGCATGGAACCAGGAGAAGCTCTCCTCACATCTCAGACATATGGAGACAAGGTTCCACTTCCTTAAGGAACAGTCCAAGAAGCAGGGTATCAAACTCAACTGGATCCCCACTGCTACAAACATGGCTGACATGTTCACCAAGGCTCTCTCCAGGTCCAAGTTCTGTGACTTCAGAGAGCAGATTGGCTGCCTAGGAAATGCATAAAAATTCTGACTGCCTCTTCCCCACTTGTTCTTTGAGCTCTAACATAGGATGAACCTATAGACCCTCTCTGCATGACCCAGTTTGGTTACATGCCTTATAGATTATTAGGGAGAGGCAAAGACCGATAGGTCTGTATAGATATATCGGTCTATATCTCTCTATATATATATATATATATACATATATATATATCTTCTAAGAACACTCGCCAAAAACAAGCTTGGCAGCCTGGGCCCAAGCTTGGGGTTGCATCTGGTGGGCTGCATAATGTGTCCATGCAATCCCACTAGTCTACTACCCTAGCGAAGCAATCAGGGCATGATGATGAATTGATGATGATTATAAACTGTTCGGCAACAAGTAGCAGCTTCTAGGCAGCTCCCTGTGCACTAGCTGGCATTAGTTTTGGCTGAATAGCCAGCCAGGGGAGCTGCCTAGAAGCTGCACAAATTAGACAGTTTAAAGACTTTTCTAGGACCTGATGTATGCTGAACTGCTGATGGTGATGAACTGCTGATGGTGATAGGGGGGACTAGGCCTGGGTTGGTTTGGAGGCTATATCGTGACCGTTTAGTAGGTGACCGCGCTGGCAGCTTCACAAGTGATTACTGAACTCCAAATAAATCCTGTATTTTATTTAAAGGCACAAGGCACCTGTGCCTTAAAATAAAGACTACATGTAAAACAAATTCCAGATTTTTCAGAGGCCTCCTTGAGGTACCGATATACCAGATATAGATATATTTTGCTATGTATATATATATATAGATCTTTATGGTGGGGCAATATAGATCTATTTGCTGCCCCCTATAGATTATGAAACTTTATCCTCTGATTAGCAATGAAACTGGCCTGGATAGGTTACACCTTATATCACATTACATGTGAACCGTTTCTACAGCCCCTCTGAAAGTTTTTAAACTCTCCTAATCTCCGTAATTCTTCTGTGCAAAGAATACCAGGGATTGGGGGGGATGTTATAGTCTGGCGTATATGCTGTCTCTAGAGTGGCCTAGAGCACAAAGGTCTTAGTCCCTAATGTGCTCCCTGCAGTGCCGTTTCCAGCTAGGGCCACGTGCACCGCTTTGCAGTACCTTGCAGTACCTTGCAGTACTGCCGCCATCTCCTCCATCTGCCTGATCCGGCAGATGCGAATCATCTTATCGTATACCTCTGTAACCAAGTGTAACGTTTCCTACAAGTGTCTGCAGTCTCAGATCTCAGGAAACGACTCACTCAGTAAAAAGGTATACATATATAATAGTTGAAAGGGGTCTTTAAGGGGGGGGGGGGGGGGGGGCAAAAAAGGGTCCTCAGAATTTCAGCAGATTTTGGAATCTACCGCTTACAACCTCCTCTTACCTCTATCAGGGGAGATTGACCGCTTCAAGGCAAGAATGGCGGCCAAGGGATATTTTTTTTTTTTTTTTTTTACATAGGGAGGAACCAGGAAAGGGAACATCTGATAAAACCTAGCCCTATGTGACCGAGGAAGAAAAACCAAAGAAGATATGCCCAACGACCTGGAATGGACTATGATGAAGTCTTTGCCCCAGTTGCCAAACATGCAACAATCCGCTACATCCTGTCAATGGCAGCAGACCCATCAGCCCACCTGGCACAACTCGATTTTTTTTTTTTTTACATAGGGAGGAACCAGGAAAGGGAACATCTGATAAAACCTAGCCCTATGTGACCAAGGAAGAAAAACCAAAGAAGAAGACTAGAGGACATGGACCAAAAGTCCGCTAAGACAAATGATCCAAGACAAAAGACGAAAAGACTAGGGGACGAAAGAACGAGGGACACAAACTAATTACTAGGAGGACAAAGAACAAAGAGCCTTCCGAGCACCACCCCCACCTCCAAGCAACACTGTTCCTCCCCAACCAACAAAACACTACTGTAACCTCCAAGAGCAACACAGAAAAAGAAGGAAAGGCACGCACCCGAAGGTCTTGCTGATCTAAGATTAAAACACTGCAGGGCATCACTCCTGTAACAGGCCAGTGCATCAGGGAATCACTCCTTCTCGATGTATCCACTTCTTTCCTGAATGGAGGGGTTGAAGAAGAGATCTACTGCTCTCAGCCCCTGGCTTCGAGAAAAACCACAGAGTCTGTCGCATGTGGAAATGTCTCTATGGCCTCAAGCAAGCATCTCCCCAGTGGTACCTCAGAGTCAAGGAAGACATGATTGGCATTGGATTCAAAGAATTTGATGTTGACCAAGGCCTCTTCATCCTGCCTGGACCATTAAGCAGACCCCTCATCTGGGTCCTCCTCTAGGTGGATAATTTCCTGCTGCTCTCCTTCCACAAGGACATCCTCAGAAGAACAAGGACAATTCCATGGCACTCAACAAGACCAGAGACCTTGGAGAGCCATCTGTCTTTGTGGGATATGAGATCACCAAGAAATGCCTCAGCTGGCACGTTGCACATCTGCAAGTCTTGCTTCATCCAACAGCTCCTCAAGGCCAAAAATATGATGCCAGAATCTGGCAGCACCAGATTCCCCATTCCTCTCCAGCCTGATGCATCTCTACCCTACCCAGAAAAAGTATACCAAGAGACTGGCCTGCCCCTTGCCCAGATTATAGGATCCTTGAACTACCTGGCAGTTAACCCCAGGTCAGACATTGCCCAAGCTGTCAACACGCTAGCCAGGCACAGTGCACATCCACTACATGACCATTGGCATTCTGAAGTACTTGGCTTGCACACCTGACCATGGCATCACGTACACCCACTCCAAGAAACCTCTGACTGGATACTGTGATTCTGACCATGCAGCCTGTCCAATCACAAGGAAGTCAACCACAAGCTGGGTATTCCTCAACCAGGGGGGAGCAATCTCATGGGCATCCAAAATCCAAGCATCTGCCACACCTCTCTCTAACACTGAAGCTGAATACATGGCAGATACCTCTCAGCCCAAGAAGCCATGTGGTTGAGGAAACTGCAACACTGTGCCACAGGAATCATGCACCCTGCCCTCACCATCAATGGTGACAACCAAGCTGCCCTCAGTGCATGGAACCAGGAGAAGCTCTCCTCACATCTCAGACATATGGAGACAAGGTTCCACTTCCTTAAGGAACAGTCCAAGAAGCAGGGTATCAAACTCAACTGGATCCCCACTGCTACAAACATGGCTGACATGTTCACCAAGGCTCTCTCCAGGTCCAAGTTCTGTGACTTCAGAGAGCAGATTGGCTGCCTAGGAAATGCATAAAAATTCTGACTGCCTCTTCCCCACTTGTTCTTTGAGCTCTAACATAGGATGAACCTATAGACCCTCTCTGCATGACCCAGTTTGGTTACATGCCTTATAGATTATTAGGGAGAGGCAAAGACCGATAGGTCTGTATAGATATATCGGTCTATATATATATATATATATATATATATATACATATATATATATCTTCTAAGAACACTCGCCAAAAACAAGCTCGGCAGCCTGGGCCCAAGCTTGGGGTTGCATCTGGTGGGCTGCACAATGTGTCCATGCAATCCCACTAGTCTACTACCCTAGCGAAGCAATCAGGGCATGATGATGAATTGATGATGATTATAAACTGTTCGGCAACAAGTAGCAGCTTCTAGGCAGCTCCCTGTGCACTAGCTGGCATTAGTTTTGGCTGAATAGCCAGCCAGGGGAGCTGCCTAGAAGCTGCACAAATTAGACAGTTTAAAGACTTTTCTAGGACCTGATGTATGCTGAACTGCTGATGGTGATGAACTGATGATGGGGATAGGGGGGACTAGGCCTGGGTTGGTTTGGAGGCTATATCGTGACCGTTTAGTAGGTGACCGCGCTGGCAGCTTCAGAAGTGATTACTGAACTCCAAATAAATCCTGTATTTTATTTAAAGGCACAAGGCACCTGTGCCTTAAAATAAAGACTACATGTAAAACAAATTCCAGATTTTTCAGAGGCCTCCTTGAGGTACCGATATACCAGATATAGATATATTTTGCTATGTATATATATATATAGATCTTTATGGTGGGGCAATATAGATCTATTTGCCGCCCCCTATAGATTATGAAACTTTATCCTCTGATTAGCAATGAAACTGGCCTGGATAGGTTACACCTTATATCACATTACATGTGAACCTTTTCTACAGCCCCTCTGAAAGTTGTTAAACTCTCCTAATCTCGGGTTCTTCTGTGCAAAGAATACCAGGGATTGGGGGGGATGTTATAGTCTGGCGTATATGCTGTCTCTAGAGTGGCCTAGAGCACAAAGGTCTTAGTCCCTAATGTGCTCCCTGCAGTGCCGTTGCCAGCTAGGGCCACGTGCACCGCTTTGCAGTACCTTGCAGTACCTTGCAGTACTGCCGCCATCTCCTCCATCTGCCTGATCCGGCAGATGCGAATCATCTTATCGTATACCTCTGTAACCAAGTGTAACGTTTCCTACAAGTGTCTGCAGTCTCAGATCTCAGGAAACGACTCACTCAGTAAAAAGGTATACATATATAATAGTTGAAAGGGGTCTTTAAGGGGGGGGGGGGGGGGGGGGCAAAAAAGGGTCCTCAGAATTTCAGCAGATTTTGGAATCTACCGCTTACAACCTCCTCTTACCTCTATCAGGGGAGATTGACCGCTTCAAGGCAAGAATGGCGGCCAAGGGATATTTTTTTTTTTTCTTTTTTACATAGGGAGGAACCAGGAAAGGGAACATCTGATAAAACCTAGCCCTATGTGACCGAGGAAGAAAAACCAAAGAAGATATGCCCAACGACCTGGAATGGACTATGATGAAGTCTTTGCCCCAGTTGCCAAACATGCAACAATCCGCTACATCCTGTCAATGGCAGCAGACCCATCAGCCCACCTGGCACAACTCGATTTTTTTTTTTTTACATAGGGAGGAACTAGGAAAGGGAACATCTGATAAAACCTAGCCCTATGTGACCAAGGAAGAAAAACCAAAGAAGAAGACTAGAGGACATGGACCAAAAGTCCGCTAAGACAAATGATCCAAGACAAAAGACGAAAAGACTAGGGGACGAAAGAACGAGGGACACAAACTAATTACTAGGAGGACAAAGGACAAAGGGCCTTCCGAGCACCACCCCCACCTCCAAGCAACACTGTTCCTCCCCAACCAACAAAACACCACTGTAACCTCCAAGAGCAACACAGAAAAAGAAGGAAAGGCACGCACCCGAAGGTCTTGCTGATATAAGATTAAAACACTGCAGGGCATCACTCCTGTAACAGGCCAGTGCATCAGGGAATCACTCCTTCTCGATGTATCCACTTCTTTCCTGAATGGAGGGGTTGAAGAAGAGATCTACTGCTCTCAGCCCCTGGCTTCGAGAAAAACCACAGAGTCTGTCGCATGTGGAAATGTCTCTATGGCCTCAAGCAAGCATCTCCCCAGTGGTACCTCAGAGTCAAGGAAGACATGATTGGCATTGGATTCAAAGAATTTGATGCTGACCAAGGCCTCTTCATCCTGCCTGGACCATTAAGCAGACCCCTCATCTGGGTCCTCCTCTAGGTGGATAATTTCCTGCTGCTCTCCTTCCACAAGGACATCCTCAGAAGAACAAGGACACTTCCATGGCACTCAACAAGACCAGAGACCTTGGAGAGCCATCTGTCTTTGTGGGATATGAGATCACCAAGAAATGCCTCAACTGGCACATTGCACATCTGCAAGTCTCGCTTCATCCAACAGCTCCTCAAGGCCAAAAATATGATGCCAGAATCTGGCAGCACCAGATTCCCCATTCCTCTCCAGCCTGATGCATCTCTACCCTACCCAGAAAAAGTATACCAAGAGACTGGCCTGCCCCTTGCCCAGATTATAGGATCCTTGAACTACCTGGCAGTTAACCCCAGGCCAGACATTGCCCAAGCTGTCAACACGCTAGCCAGGCACAGTGCACATCCACTACATGACCATTGGCATTCTGAAGTACTTGGCTTGCACACCTGACCATGGCATCACGTACACCCACTCCAAGAAACCTCTGACTGGATACTGTGATTCTGACCATGCAGCCTGTCCAATCACAAGGAAGTCAACCACAAGCTGGGTATTCCTCAACCAGGGGGGAGCAATCTCATGGGCATCCAAAATCCAAGCATCTGCCACACCTCTCTCTAACACTGAAGCTGAATACATGGCAGATACCTCTCAGCCCAAGAAGCCATAAGGTTGAGAAACTGCAACACTGTGCCACAGGAATCATGCACCCTGCCCTCACCATCAATGGTGACAACCAAGCTGCCCTCAGTGCATGGAACCAGGAGAAGCTCTCCTCACATCTCAGACATATGGAGACAAGGTTCCACTTCCTTAAGGAACAGTCCAAGAAGCAGGGTATCAAACTCAACTGGATCCCCACTGCTACAAACATGGCTGACATGTTCACCAAGGCTCTCTCCAGGTCCAAGTTCTGTGACTTCAGAGAGCAGATTGGCTGCCTAGGAAATGCATAAAAATTCTGACTGCCTCTTCCCCACTTGTTCTTTGAGCTCTAACATAGGATGAACCTATAGACCCTCTCTGCATGACCCAGTTTGGTTACATGCCTTATAGATTATTAGGGAGAGGCAAAGACCGATAGGTCTGTATAGATATATCGGTCTATATATATATATATATATATATACATATATATATATCTTCTAAGAACACTCGCCAAAAACAAGCTCGGCAGCCTGGGCCCAAGCTTGGGGTTGCATCTGGTGGGCTGCATAATGTGTCCATGCAATCCCACTAGTCTACTACCCTAGCAAAGCAATCAGGGCATGATGATGAATTGATGATGATTATAAACTGTTCGGCAACAAGTAGCAGCTTCTAGGCAGCTCCCTGTGCACTAGCTGGCATTAGTTTTGGCTGAATAGCCAGCCAGGGGAGCTGCCTAGAAGCTGCACAAATTAGACAGTTTAAAGACTTTTCTAGGACCTGATGTATGCTGAACTGCTGATGGTGATGAACAGATGATGGGGATAGGGGGGACTAGGCCTGGGTTGGTTAGGAGGCTATATCGTGACCGTTTAGTAGGTGACCGCGCTGGCAGCTTCACAAGTGATTACTGAACTCCAAATAAATCCTGTATTTTATTTAAAGGCACAAGGCACCTGTGCCTTAAAATAAAGACTACATGTAAAACAAATTCCAGATTTTTCAGAGGCCTCCTTGAGGTACCGATATACCAGATATAGATATATTTTGCTATGTATATATATATATAGATCTTTATGGTGGGGCAATATAGATCTATTTGCCGCCCCCTATAGATTATGAAACTTTATCCTCTGATTAGCAATGAAACTGGCCTGGATAGGTTATACCTTATATCACATTACATGTGAACCGTTTCTACAGCCCCTCTGAAAGTTGTTAAACTCTCCTAATCTCGGGTTCTTCTGTGCAAAGAATACCAGGGATTGGGGGGGATGTTATAGTCTGGCGTATATGCTGTCTCTAGAGTGGCCTAGAGCACAAAGGTCTTAGTCCCTAATGTGCTCCCTGCAGTGCCGTTGCCAGCTAGGGCCACGTGCACCGCTTTGCAGTACCTTGCAGTACCTTGCAGTACTGCCGCCATCTCCTCCATCTGCCTGATCCGGCAGATGCGAATCATCTTATCGTATACCTCTGTAACCAAGTGTAACGTTTCCTACTAGTGTCTGCAGTCTCAGATCTCAGGAAACGACTCACTCAGTAAAGAGGTATACATATATAATAGTTGAAAGGGGTCTTTAAGGGGGGGGGGGGGGGGGTGGGGGGGGCCAAAAAAGGGTCCTCAGAATTTCAGCAGATTTTGGAATCTACCGCTTACAACCTCCTCTTACCTCTATCACTTTCCGAAACCCGCACACCGACCCTGCCAGACTCTTTATGGCGTTTTGCAACCTCCTGAATTTATAATTAAATTATCACTGTAGCACGAACTACACTTACCATCCCAACCTACTACAACCTACCCATACCTGCTTCTATACCCTCCAATCCTCACCACAACTGGGATTTTATCACAATCTGTGTAAAATTAAATTATGAATGTAGCACAAACTCAGGGCCCCTGTAGGTACAACGATTGTTTAGGGTTCAGTTCATCAAATATTTTATTTTAGCCCTTCCTGTCACGGTTGGGCAAGTCCCTTTAGCTTATTAGGCATACCCCTAGACTGGAACATACATACAGAGCATTATGCCGATGAGAAAGGCAGAGCCATTCCTACCAATCGTAGGCACGCTTCCCTAAGTGCGCCTATTATTTTGAAGGAGTGACAACGCCATTCGAACTGAATCGTTGGTGTCGCTGGTTTGTGTCAGGAGACCCACCTCCTGAGGTGAAAATCCTTTCACAACTAAAAAAAAAAAAAAAAAAAACATATATACAATAATGACCCCATGCCTTATTACGCTTGGCACTGTTTTTTGTGAGCTACACATCGCAAATTGAGCGACTCTGTGTGGAGCCCGGGTGGGGGGGTGGGGTGGGTGGGGGCTCCTGTGTGGAGCCCTGGGGTGGGGGGGGGGGGGGGGGGGGGGGGGGGAGTTATTTCTGACTAATTAAGGCAGACCCACGCAATACCAAGCAGCAACGGAATGGCGAGGCGTTGTCGGAAAGAAAACTGTGACCCTCGGGATCTGCCACCCCTTACTGCATGTCAGGGTACTTCATGATGCACACTATTGCAGAGTTTTGAGCCCGACTGCGCGATTTACGCAATCTTTAAACCCCCTCAAGGCGCGCGCGCAGATTACCGTTTTCAGTTGAGTCAAAAGCGCAACCCAAAAGGAGGCTGTTGCGTCAAGAGCGCAACCCACAAGGACAAATGTAGTACCATACTGCGAGTCAGCCTTGCAGCGCTTAGCTTCATCCCCTTCACCCTTGGGCCCCAAATAACTTGACAATTCCGAGCCCCACCCACTTCCTCCTTCCTCTCAGAATCCTCCATCTCCTCCCTCTCATCCCTGCTCCTAGATTTCAGCTGCTGAGATACCTAGTAGACGAAGCTTTGAGGCGACAATTGGAGCTGGAGGTCCTTTTTTCGCCCTAGCAATGTCTGCTCTCCGGCCGCCTTATAACTTTGCTGCGAAGCTGCTTCGGCCAATTCGGCTGGAGCGACTGCAATTTCGCGGCTATGGGAGCTGCTCAGTGCCCCATTTGAGTGTTACAGACGCTCATGCGGTCTAATCCGCTACTCTGCCCCCTCCAGAGGTCAGCATAAGAGGTCAGCCTACTGGAGGGGGGCAGGCTATTCTCTTCAAGTTAATTCGGGACCACCCGACCCCATCCTTAGTACTTCAGAAGCAGCTCTCTCCTGATTCCCTTCTTCCGAGCCCCACCCACTTCCTCCTTCCTCTCAGAATCCTCCATCTCCTCCCTCTCATCCCTGCTCCTTCATTTCAGCTGCTGAGATACCTAGTAGACGAAGCTTTGAGGCGACAATTGGAGCTGGAGGTCCTTTTTTTCGCCCTAGCAATGTCTGCTCTCCGGCCGCCTTATAACTTTGCTGCGAAGCTGCTTCGGCCAATTCGGCTGGAGCGACTGCAATTTCGCGGCTATGGGAGCTGCTCAGTGCCCCATTTGAGTGTTACAGACGCTCATGCGGTCTAATCCGCTACTCTGCCCCCTCCAGAGGTCAGCATAAGAGGTCAGCCTACTGGAGGGGGGCAGGCTATTCTCTTCAAGTTAATTCGGGACCACCCGACCCCATCCTTAGTACTTAGAAGCAGCTCTCTCCTGATTCCCTTCTTCCGAGCCCCACCCACTTCCTCCTTCCTCTCAGAATCCTCCATCTCCTCCCTCTCATCCCTGCTCCTTCATGTCAGCTGCTGAGATACCTAGTAGACGAAGCTTTGAGGCGACAAATGGAGCTGGAGGTCCTTTTTTCGCCCTAGCAATGTCTGCTCTCCGGCCGCCTTATAACTTTGCTGCGAAGCTGCTTCGGCCAATTCGGCTGGAGCGACTGCAATTTCGCGGCTATGGGAGCTGCTCAGTGCCCCATTTGAGTGTTACAGACGCTCATGCGGTCTAATCCGCTACTCTGCCCCCTCCAGAGGTCAGCATAAGAGGTCAGCCTACTGGAGGGGGGCAGGCTATTCTCTTCAATTTAATTTGGGACCACCCGACCCCCATCCTTAGTACCTTAGAAGCAGCTCTCTCCTGATTCCCTTCTTCCGAGCCCCACCCACTTCCTCCTTCCTCTCAGAATCCTCCATCTCCTCCCTCTCATCCCTGCTCCTTCATGTCAGCTGCTGAGATACCTAGTAGACGAAGCTTTGAGGCGACAATTGGAGCTGGAGGTCCTTTTTTCGCCCTAGCAATGTCTGCTCTCCGGCCGCCTTATAACTTTGCTGCGAAGCTGCTTCGGCCAATTCGGCTGGAGCGACTGCAATTTCGCGGCTATGGGAGCTGCTCAGTGCCCCATTTGAGTGTTACAGACGCTCATGCGGTCTAATCCGCTACTCTGCCCCCTCCAGAGGTCAGCATAAGAGGTCAGCCTACTGGAGGGGGGCAGGCTATTCTCTTCAAGTTAATTTGGGACCACCCGACCCCATCCTTAGTACTTCAGAAGCAGCTCTCTCCTGATTCCCTTCTTCCGAGCCCCACCCACTTCCTCCTTCCTCTCAGAATCCTCCATCTCCTCCCTCTCATCCCTGCTCCTTCATGTCAGCTGCTGAGATACCTAGTAGACGAAGCTTTGAGGCGACAATTGGAGCTGGAGGTCCTTTTTTCGCCTAGCAATGTCTGCTCTCCGGCCCGCCTTATAACTTTGCTGCGAAGCTGCTTCGGCCAATTCGGCTGGAGCGACTGCAATTTCGCGGCTATGGGAGCTGCTCAGTGCCCCATTTGAGTGTTACAGACGCTCATGCGGTCTAATCCGCTACTCTGCCCCCTCCAGAGGTCAGCATAAGAGTCAGCCTACTGGAGGGGGGCAGGCTATTCTCTTCAAGTTAATTCGGGACCACCCGACCCCATCCTTAGTACTTAGAAGCAGCTCTCTCCTGATTCCCTTCTTCCGAGCCCCACCCACTTCCTCCTTCCTCTCAGAATCCTCCATCTCCTCCCTCTCATCCCTGCTCCTTCATGTCAGCTGCTGAGATACCTAGTAGACGAAGCTTTGAGGCGACAATTGGAGCTGGAGGTCCTTTTTTCGCCCTAGCAATGTCTGCTCTCCGGCCGCCTTATAACTTTGCTGCGAAGCTGCTTCGGCCAATTCGGCTGGAGCGACTGCAATTTCGCGGCTATGGGAGCTGCTCAGTGCCCCATTTGAGTGTTACAGACGCTCATGCGGTCTAATCCGCTACTCTGCCCCCTCCAGAGGTCAGCATAAGAGGTCAGCCTACTGGAGGGGGGCAGGCTATTCTCTTCAAGTTAATTCGGGACCACCCGACCCCCATCCTTAGTACTTAGAAGCAGCTCTCTCCTGATTCCCTTCTTCCGAGCCCCACCCACTTCCTCCTTCCTCTCAGAATCCTCCATCTCCTCCCTCTCATCCCTGCTCCTTCATGTCAGCTGCTGAGATACCTAGTAGACGAAGCTTTGAGGCGACAATTGGAGCTGGAGGTCCTTTTTTCGCCCTAGCAATGTCTGCTCTCCGGCCGCCTTATAACTTTGCTGCGAAGCTGCTTCGGCCAATTCGGCTGGAGCGACTGCAATTTCGCGGCTATGGGAGCTGCTCAGTGCCCCATTTGAGTGTTACAGACGCTCATGCGGTCTAATCCGCTACTCTGCCCCCTCCAGAGGTCAGCATAAGAGGTCAGCCTACTGGAGGGGGGCAGGCTATTCTCTTCAAGTTAATTCGGGACCACCCGACCCCATCCTTAGTACTTAGAAGCAGCTCTCTCCTGATTCCCTTCTTCCGAGCCCCACCCACTTCCTCCTTCCTCTCAGAATCCTCCATCTCCTCCCTCTCATCCCTGCTCCTTCATGTCAGCTGCTGAGATACCTAGTAGACGAAGCTTTGAGGCGACAATTGGAGCTGGAGGTCCTTTTTTCGCCCTAGCAATGTCTGCTCTCCGGCCGCCTTATAACTTTGCTGCGAAGCTGCTTCGGCCAATTCGGCTGGAGCGACTGCAATTTCGCGGCTATGGGAGCTGCTCAGTGCCCCATTTGAGTGTTACAGACGCTCATGCGGTCTAATCCGCTACTCTGCCCCCTCCAGAGGTCAGCATAAGAGGTCAGCCTACTGGAGGGGGGCAGGCTATTCTCTTCAAGTTAATTCGGGACCACCCGACCCCCATCCTTAGTACTTAGAAGCAGCTCTCTCCTGATTCCCTTCTTCCGAGCCCCACCCACTTCCTCCTTCCTCTCAGAATCCTCCATCTCCTCCCTCTCATCCCTGCTCCTTCATGTCAGCTGCTGAGATACCTAGTAGACGAAGCTTTGAGGCGACAATTGGAGCTGGAGGTCCTTTTTTCGCCCTAGCAATGTCTGCTCTCCGGCCGCCTTCTAACTTTGCTGCGAAGCTGCTTCGGCCAATTCGGCCTGGAGCGACTGCAATTTCGCGGCTATGGGAGCTGCTCAGTGCCCCATTTGAGTGTTACAGACGCTCATGCGGTCTAATCCGCTACTCTGCCCCCTCCAGAGGTCAGCATAAGAGGTCAGCCTACTGGAGGGGGGCAGGCTATTCTCTTCAAGTTAATTTGGGACCACCCGACCCCCATCCTTAGTACTTCAGAAGCAGCTCTCTCCTGATTCCCTTCTTCCGAGCCCCACCCACTTCCTCCTTCCTCTCAGAATCCTCCATCTCCTCCCTCTCATCCCTGCTCCTTCATGTCAGCTGCTGAGATACCTAGTAGACGAAGCTTTAAGGCGACAATTGGAGCTGGAGGTCCTTTTTCGCCCTAGCAATGTCTGCTCTCCGGCCGCCTTCTAACTTTGCTGCGAAGCTGCTTCGGCCAATTCGGCTGGAGCGACTGCAATTTCGCGGCTATGGGAGCTGCTCAGTGCCCCATTTGAGTGTTACAGACGCTCATGCGGTCTAATCCGCTACTCTGCCCCCTCCAGAGGTCAGCATAAGAGGTCAGCCTACTGGAGGGGGGCAGGCTATTCTCTTCAAGTTAATTCGGGACCACCCGACCCCCATCCTTAGTACTTCAGAAGCAGCTCTCTCCTGATTCCCTTCTTCCGAGCCCCACCCACTTCCTCCTTCCTCTCAGAATCCTCCATCTCCTCCCTCTCATCCCTGCTCCTTCATGTCAGCTGCTGAGATACCTAGTAGACGAAGCTTTAAGGCGACAATTGGAGCTGGAGGTCCTTTTTTCGCCCTAGCAATGTCTGCTCTCCGGCCGCCTTCTAACTTTGCTGCGAAGCTGCTTCGGCCAATTCGGCCTGGAGCGACTGCAATTTCGCGGCTATGGGAGCTGCTCAGTGCCCCATTTGAGTGTTACAGACGCTCATGCGGTCTAATCCGCTACTCTGCCCCCTCCAGAGGTCAGCATAAGAGGTCAGCCTACTGGAGGGGGGCAGGCTATTCTCTTCAAGTTAATTTCGGGACCACCCGACCCCCATCCTTAGTACTTCAGAAGCAGCTCTCTCCTGATTCCCTTCTTCCGAGCCCCACCCACTTCCTCCTTCCTCTCAGAATCCTCCATCTCCTCCCTCTCATCCCTGCTCCTTCATGTCAGCTGCTGAGATACCTAGTAGACGAAGCTTTAAGGCGACAATTGGAGCTGGAGGTCCATTTTTTCGCCCTAGCAATGTCTGCTCTCCGGCCGCCTTATAACTTTTGCTGCGAAGCTGCTTCGGCCAATTCGGCCGGAGCGACTGCAATTTCGCGGCTATGGGAGCTGCTCAGTGCCCCATTTGAGTGTTACAGACGCTCATGCGGTCTAATCCGCTACTCTGCCCCCTCCAGAGGTCAGCATAAGAGGTCAGCCTACTGGAGGGGGGCAGGCTATTCTCTTCAAGTTAATTTCGGGACCACCCGACCCCCATCCTTAGTACTTCAGAAGCAGCTCTCTCCTGATTCCCTTCTTCCGAGCCCCACCCACTTCCTCCTTCCTCTCAGAATCCTCCATCTCCTCCCTCTCATCCCTGCTCCTTCATGTCAGCTGCTGAGATACCTAGTAGACGAAGCTTTAAGGCGACAATTGGAGCTGGAGGTCCTTTTTTCGCCCTAGCAATGTCTGCTCTCCGGCCGCCTTATAACTTTGCTGCGAAGCTGCTTCGGCCAATTCGGCCGGAGCGACTGCAATTTCGCGGCTATGGGAGCTGCTCAGTGCCCCATTTGAGTGTTACAGACGCTCATGCGGTCTAATCCGCTACTCTGCCCCCTCCAGAGGTCAGCATAAGAGGTCAGCCTACTGGAGGGGGGCAGGCTATTCTCTTCAAGTTAATTTGGGACCACCCGACCCCCATCCTTAGTACTTCAGAAGCAGCTCTCTCCTGATTCCCTTCTTCCGAGCCCCACCCACTTCCTCCTTCCTCTCAGAATCCTCCATCTCCTCCCTCTCATCCCTGCTCCTCATGTCAGCTGCTGAGATACCTAGTAGACGAAGCTTTTAAGGCGACAATTGGAGCTGGAGGTCCTTTTTTCGCCCTAGCAATGTCTGCTCTCCGGCCGCCTTCTAACTTTGCTGCGAAGCTGCTTCGGCCAATTCGGCCGGAGCGACTGCAATTTCGCGGCTATGGGAGCTGCTCAGTGCCCCATTTGAGTGTTACAGACGCTCATGCGGTCTAATCCGCTACTCTGCCCCCTCCAGAGGTCAGCATAAGAGGTCAGCCTACTGGAGGGGGGCAGGCTATTCTCTTCAAGTTAATTTGGGACCACCCGACCCCATCCTTAGTACTTCAGAAGCAGCTCTCTCCTGATTCCCTTCTTCCGAGCCCCACCCACTTCCTCCTTCCTCTCAGAATCCTCCATCTCCTCCCTCTCATCCCTGCTCCTTCATGTCAGCTGCTGAGATACCTAGTAGACGAAGCTTTAAGGCGACAATTGGAGCTGGAGGTCCTTTTTTCGCCCTAGCAATGTCTGCTCTCCGGCCGCCTTCTAACTTTGCTGCGAAGCTGCTTCGGCCAATTCGGCCGGAGCGACTGCAATTTCGCGGCTATGGGAGCTGCTCAGTGCCCCATTTGAGTGTTACAGACGCTCATGCGGTCTAATCCGCTACTCTGCCCCCTCCAGAGGTCAGCATAAGAGGTCAGCCTACTGGAGGGGGGCAGGCTATTCTCTTCAAGTTAATTTGGGACCACCCGACCCCCATCCTTAGTACTTCAGAAGCAGCTCTCTCCTGATTCCCTTCTTCCGAGCCCCACCCACTTCCTCCTTCCTCTCAGAATCCTCCATCTCCTCCCTCTCATCCCTGCTCCTTCATGTCAGCTGCTGAGATACCTAGTAGACGAAGCTTTAAGGCGACAATGGGAGCTGGAGGTCCTTTTTTCGCCCTAGCAATGTCTGCTCTCCGGCCGCCTTCTAACTTTGCTGCGAAGCTGCTTCGGCCAATTCGGCCGGAGCGACTGCAATTTCGCGGCTATGGGAGCTGCTCAGTGCCCCATTTGAGTGTTACAGACGCTCATGCGGTCTAATCCGCTACTCTGCCCCCTCCAGAGGTCAGCATAAGAGGTCAGCCTACTGGAGGGGGGCAGGCTATTCTCTTCAAGTTAATTTGGGACCACCCGACCCCCATCCTTAGTACTTCAGAAGCAGCTCTCTCCTGATTCCCTTCTTCCGAGCCCCACCCACTTCCTCCTTCCTCTCAGAATCCTCCCTCTCCTCCCTCTCATCCCTGCTCCTTCATGTCAGCTGCTGAGATACCTAGTAGACGAAGCTTTAAGGCGACAATTGGAGCTGGAGGTCCTTTTTCGCCCTAGCAATGTCTGCTCTCCGGCCGCCTTCTAACTTTGCTGCGAAGCTGCTTCGGCCAATTCGGCCGGAGCGACTGCAATTTCGCGGCTATGGGAGCTGCTCAGTGCCCCATTTGAGTGTTACAGACGCTCATGCGGTCTAATCCGCTACTCTGCCCCCTCCAGAGGTCAGCATAAGAGGTCAGCCTACTGGAGGGGGGCAGGCTATTCTCTTCAAGTTAATTTGGGACCACCCGACCCCCATCCTTAGTACTTCAGAAGCAGCTCTCTCCTGATTCCCTTCTTCCGAGCCCCACCCACTTCCTCCTTCCTCTCAGAATCCTCCATCTCCTCCCTCTCATCCCTGCTCCTTCATGTCAGCTGCTGAGATACCTAGTAGACGAAGCTTTAAGGCGACAATTGGAGCTGGAGGTCCTTTTTTCGCCCTAGCAATGTCTGCTCTCCGGCCGCCTTCTAACTTTGCTGTGAAGCTGCTTCGGCCAATTCGGCCGGAGCGACTGCAATTTCGCGGCTATGGGAGCTGCTCAGTGCCCCATTTGAGTGTTACAGACGCTCATGCGGTCTAATCCGCTACTCTGCCCCCTCCAGAGGTCAGCATAAGAGGTCAGCCTACTGGAGGGGGGCAGGCTATTCTCTTCAAGTTAATTTGGGACCACCCGACCCCCATCCTTAGTACTTCAGAAGCAGCTCTCTCCTGATTCCCTTCTTCCGAGCCCCACCCACTTCCTCCTTCCTCTCAGAATCCTCCATCTCCTCCCTCTCATCCCTGCTCCTTCATGTCAGCTGCTGAGATACCTAGTAGACGAAGCTTTAAGGCGACAATTGGAGCTGGAGGTCCTTTTTTCGCCCTAGCAATGTCTGCTCCCCGGCCGCCTTCTAACTTTGCTGCGAAGCTGCTTCGGCCAATTCGGCCGGAGCGACTGCAATTTCGCGGCTATGGGAGCTGCTCAGTGCCCCATTTGAGTGTTACAGACGCTCATGCGGTCTAATCCGCTACTCTGCCCCCTCCAGAGGTCAGCATAAGAGGTCAGCCTACTGGAGGGGGGCAGGCTATTCTCTTCAAGTTAATTTGGGACCACCCGACCCCCATCCTTAGTACTTCAGAAGCAGCTCTCTCCTGATTCCCTTCTTCCGAGCCCCACCCACTTCCTCCTTCCTCTCAGAATCCTCCATCTCCTCCCTCTCATCCCTGCTCCTTCATGTCAGCTGCTGAGATACCTAGTAGACGAAGCTTTAAGGCGACAATTGGAGCTGGAGGTCCTTTTTTCGCCCTAGCAATGTCTGCTCTCCGGCCGCCTTCTAACTTTGCTGCGAAGCTGCTTCGGCCAATTCGGCCGGAGCGACTGCAATTTCGCGGCTATGGGAGCTGCTCAGTGCCCCATTTGAGTGTTACAGACGCTCATGCGGTCTAATCCGCTACTCTGCCCCCTCCAGAGGTCAGCATAAGAGGTCAGCCTACTGGAGGGGGGCAGGCTATTCTCTTCAAGTTAATTTGGGACCACCCGACCCCCATCCTTAGTACTTCAGAAGCAGCTCTCTCCTGATTCCCTTCTTCCGAGCCCCACCCACTTCCTCCTTCCTCTCAGAATCCTCCATCTCCTCCCTCTCATCCCTGCTCCTTCATGTCAGCTGCTGAGATACCTAGTAGACGAAGCTTTAAGGCGACAATTGGAGCTGGAGGTCCTTTTTTCGCCCTAGCAATGTCTGCTCTCCGGCCGCCTTCTAACTTTGCTGCGAAGCTGCTTCGGCCAATTCGGCCGGAGCGACTGCAATTTCGCGGCTATGGGAGCTGCTCAGTGCCCCATTTGAGTGTTACAGACGCTCATGCGGTCTAATCCGCTACTCTGCCCCCTCCAGAGGTCAGCATAAGAGGTCAGCCTACTGGAGGGGGGCAGGCTATTCTCTTCAAGTTAATTTGGGACCACCCGACCCCCATCCTTAGTACTTCAGAAGCAGCTCTCTCCTGATTCCCTTCTTCCGAGCCCCACCCACTTCCTCCTTCCTCTAAGAATCCTCCATCTCCTCCCTCTCATCCCTGCTCCTTCATGTCAGCTGCTGAGATACCTAGTAGACGAAGCTTTAAGGCGACAATTGGAGCTGGAGGTCCTTTTTTCGCCCTAGCAATGTCTGCTCTCCGGCCGCCTTCTAACTTTGCTGCGAGCTCGGAAGAGGGGAATGAGGAGAGAGCTGCGCGCGATTGTTTAGTGTTTTTTGGCCTTAGACAGGTGTTGTGCTGTTGAGACTCATTCCCTCTTTCTTGAATTCTCAGTCAGCAGGTCTCCTTTTGAAGGTCTGCATTGGTCAGCATCTTCTTGTTCTCTAATTCGAGACTTGCCAATCCTGGAGTGTGACATTGGTTGGAAACCATAGCGATACAGTTTTTCTTAGCATTTTGCTGCCCAAGAGGGCTGGATAGTAGTTTTTGGGGGTGGATCTGCTGCTCCTGCCCTGAAGACTGTTTTTGTTTGCTTTTTCCCGGACCTGTTTATCAGTAGCATGCCCTGCTTTGGTCTTCTTCTTTACAGAGCTTGTTGGTCTGCATTGGAGAAGAAGTGGCATGCTACTTGACAGCTGAGCTGGCACGCCGGTCTGCTGATGGAGTGATGCCCTGATGCACTGGACTGTTATAGGAGTGATGCCCTGTACCGTGTTGTATCTTGCGTCTGCAGGTTCAGGAGGCTTACTTAGGAGCTACATAGTTTTTGTTACCTTGTTACCGCTACCTTTGAACCGTAGACATGCCGCGTTTGGTTGTCTTTGCAGAGCTTGCTGATTTGCATCGGCGACCTAGTGGCTTGATACTAGGCTGCTGATAGACTGCGCTGACATGCTAATGGAGTGATGCCCTGATGCACAGGCTACCGGTTTATTTGCTAGCTGCTTTAGTGCGCCTTTAAGGTTTTTCCTTGCTGGTCAGTGGATCTTGTGGGGGTTCTACCCTTTCACCGTCCAGGACGTTTTCTAAGGAGTTTGATTTGCTTCTTTCGATTTTTTTTTAGTTACCTTGTTAGTGTTAGCTTTGGCCCTGTCCTGTTTTTTGTTGCATGCCGCGCTCTGGTCGTCTTTGCAGAGCTTGCTGATCTGCATGGGTGACCTAGCGACATGTTACTAGGCTGCTGAGAGTATGTGCTGGTTTGCTAAAGGAGTGATGCCCTGATGCACTAGCCTGTTACAGGAGTGATGCCCTGCAGTGTTTTAATCTTCGATCAGCAAGACCTTCGGGTGCATGCTTTCTCCTTCTTTTTCTGTGTTGCTCTTGGAGGTTACAGTGGTGTTTTATTGGTTGGGGAGAAACAGTGTTGCTTGGAGGTGGGGGTGGTGCTCGGAAGGCCCTTTGTCCTTTGTCCTCCTAGTAATTAGTTTGTGTCCCTCGTTCTTTTGTCCCCTAGTCTTTTCGTCTTTTGTCTTCGGATCTTTTGTCTTAGCGGACTTTTGGTCCATGTCCTCTAATCTTCTTCTTTGGTTTTTCTTCCTCGGTCACATAGGGCTAGGTTTTATCAGATGTTCCCTTTCCTGGTTCCTCCCTATGTAAAAAAAAAAAAAAAAAAAAAAACATTAACCTAAATGGGTATGGACCCCAGCATTTAGGCCCCTATATGAGCACTTGACCCATTGCATGGAGCTCCATCCTCAATAGTCAGTTCAAATTTGAATGGGTGCCACATGTGCATGCAAGATGAGTATAGTGTAGATGAGTGTAGTTTAGATGAGTCTAGTGTAGATGAGTGTAGATGAGACTAGTGTAGATGAGTCTAGTGTCATGTGAGAAACATCTGTATCCCCCCATGCCCAAACATGCTCCGGAGGTCTGGAAAGCGCTAAAGTGTGGAAATAGGTTTGGAGCCTCGCAATAGATCACCAAAAAAACGTCAACGGCAAGGTCCATCTCCACTGATGTGATCAGGCCATCACCATTGACGCCTTCTGAAAGGGCTGCATAACTAGGGGGATGTGGAGGAGGGAGGGATGAGAGCAGAAGATCCTGGTAAGTCTGGTTGATGTGAGGGTTGGGGCGGTACAGTCCAAAGGAAAAAAAAGGGCGGTACAGTCTAAAAAAAGTCTAGTCTAGAATCTGAGCTTCCAGATCCAGATGCGTTCAAAGCAGGAACCATTAGGGACCACGGAGAGGTGTGGAAGGAGTACTTCCAGGTGTCAGGGGGTGAGACTAAGAAATCCAAAGAGGTGATGAGGTGGATTAGCAATGGGGTGAACTGGAAAATGGTACCCATAGACCACCCTCAGCAATAGTTTGCCCCAGCCAGGAAAAATAAGTTGAAGATAGTAAGGGCAATGTTACAGAGAGTGATCCCAAAGGGGGAGAAGGTGGACCAGTACCTAGGAGGGGACAGGCCGAGGAAAGTGGTTTTCCCTAACCACGAGAGTGTGGGCAGGCATGAGGATTTCACACGGGGCGAGGTAGTTGCCATGAAAAGGAAAGGGGTAGTGAGGGTATGGGACGGTGTGGAGGCTCCTGTGGTAGTGAACGGGTTGAGGGTGGTGGAGGATAAGCTGCCTAAGCTTAGGTTGTGCATCAACCCCAGCTACCCCAACTTGTTCTGGCAGTACAGGAAGCTCCAGTATGAGAGACTAGGAGACTTGGTGCACTTGGCAAGGGAGGGGGGCTGGGCTTTCACGACAGATGACAAGTCTGGGTACTGGCATGTACCGTTGCACACGGACATGTGGCAATACCTGGCCTTCAGCCTAGATGGGGAAGTCCTGTGTTTCACCCACCTGCCCTTTGGCCCTGGACCGGCGTGTTTCATCTACTCCCAGATCAAGGAGGTGGTGTTTAGTCCCCTAAGGAGAATGGGTGTGAGAATGCTGTACTTGATTGACGATGAGTTGACCTTGCAGGAGGGTGAGGCCAGGACTCAAAAGCAAGCCATAGCCATGGCTAGACTGCTGGCTAGCCTAGGATTTATTCTGAGCCTGTCCAAGTGCCAGCTGAAGGCTACACAGGTGGCAAGGTTTTTGGGGATGATGGTGGATCTGCGGGAAAAAGCGTTCTCGATCCCAGAGGACAAAAAGTCTGCTTTGGCGGGTTTCATGAGGGATGTCATAGGCCGAGCTGAAGTGTCGGATAGGGTGCTGGCCAGCATGGCTGGGAAGATCATGGCTCTGGCACCAGCCATGGAGTTGGCCCCGTTGCTAGCTAGAGACATCCACAAGGCTAGGATGGGGGCCTTGAGGTGGGATCAGGTTTACCTTTCACCTGAGGCTTTGAAGGCTGATGCTGAGTTGATGCTAAACATGATGGAGGCTAGCTCAGGGAAGAAGTGGTTTAGGAGACCACTAGCGTTTAGGCTGGTGGGGGATGCTTCTGAGTCATGCCTGGCAGCGTTCACACCTGATGGTGAATTTTCAGAAGCTATCGTGCAGCCTTTCACCACTGCCCAGATGGCAGCAGTGGCTAACAACAAATGGTCAAGCTCTAGCAGAGAGCTGAGTGCGTTGGAGGTGGCCATTGAGGTTATTCATGAGCAGAGGCCAGGATTCATGGCTGGCAAGAGGTTGTGCTATGGCACAGACAACATGGTGGCGATGCAAACAGCTATGGGGATGAAAGGGAATGGGAGCTTGTTTCCCATAGTGAAAAGGATTAGGCTACGGTGCTTTCAGTTGGACGTGGAGCTTGATGTGGAATGGAGGCCGAGAGAGCACCCTGAGCAACAACTGGCAGACGACCATTCCAAGTTGGTGGACAACTCTGACTGGAGTTTGCAGGAGGATGTGTATAGGGACGTAGTGAACCGGGAGGTGTTAGGAGGTAGGAAGCCAACACTGGATGTGTTTGCACATGGAGCAAACACACGGGTAGTAGGAGCGTACTATTCCAAAGTATGGGGTGTTGGTTGCAAGGGGATTGATGCCTTTGACCAGTCTTGGGTCCGGCCAGAGGCTGAATACCCTGGGGTGGCACAACTGGCTTACATCAATGGACCCTTCAACATGATGGGTGAGATCTTGGAAGAGGTCAGAAAGCAGAGAGTTGACTGCATAGTGATAGTACCTGTGTGGCCTAAGCCCTGGAGGGCCATCCTTGCTGAGCTGCCCATTAGGGACACATGGGACTTGCCCATGAGGAGTAACTTGTGGCAGCCAGGGGCTCTCATCCCTTTGGGGGAGAGGAAGTGCAAGGGAGTTGCATACAAGGTCCAGGCCCTGTATGTCCTTTGGAAGAAATTGGGATGACCATCCAAGGCTTTGGGCCAAAAGGAGTTGGGTGTGTGATCCTGGGATATGCCCAGGACCAATTATGTTGGGGGGTTAGAGGAAAGGTGTTGCGGAGTCGAAAGTTTTGCAAACAAGAAGGCTAGGCAGGAGGGCCTAGCCTAGAGACTCAGTACCACCTTTCAAAGCCACGTCACCACAACCCATTCTGACTCAGGAGAGTCGGTGTTGGTGTACTGCTTAGAGCATTCTCTTCCTTTCTATTACAAGAATGGGGGGCTTGTCCGGCAGTACACTCAACATGATTTTTGAATACGAGGTCGGGGAGAGACCTGAAAGAGAGAGCCTATCAACCTAGTCGAGCGGTTAAGCAAGGCTCGAGTTTTGAGGAGCTACCTTAACGAGCTATTCAAGCTTTAAAAGTCCCACCCACCCACCCCTTGAATACAGCTAAGAAGGGGAAGACAAAAGGGTTATGGTTTACAAAATTAAACATAAACTCTGATAAACCCCTGGGAGCTCTGAAACGAGAACTAGAGGGTATGACCTGAGAAGCATGTCTAGAGTACTTGATCAGGTCAAAAAAGGAGGAGTCAGCACTATAAAAGTCCCGAGCATACTCCAGTCCTATGTTGACTCCTATTATTGAAGAGAGGTCAGGCACAGAAAGGGGAAGATGCTGGGGTGGCCTTGGAGGCTGGATAAGCTTGATGTGGACTGGGGGTTGACAAAGGTACTCCTAGGAGGGGCATGCTGTGCATTCATTCGTGTTCTCCCCTGGTGTGATCCCGGCTTGTGTTGCCGCTGATATTTAAGCGTGCAGATTTGCGGGTTGACCTAGGGGACATTTCAGAGAGCGAGGTGCTGGGAAGAGAGACTGCCCACCAGGGCTGTTGGTCTTCAGGGACTGTCCGAGTTTTCTTGCGAGAGTGGACAGCCTGTTGAAGAGGGACGGCCTGTAAGGGGTGAACGGCCTGAAGAGAGGAGGTGGCACGGTGAGGGGGGGAAGCTTGAGCGGGGGAGGTTGCCTGTAGAGGCAACCTCCCCCGCTCAAGCTTCCTGTTGTTTACCTGCCCAGACCAGTCTTTTAGGTTTTCGCTTTGCTTCCAGTTGTCTTTCTTCTTTTCTGGTTGCCTCCCTGCTTTTGGCTTGTTTTTGCAGTTTCTCCCTTAGTTTGCTTCCCCTAGTTCAGTTTCCACCCTTAGTTGCCTCCTTAGTTTCCTCCTCAGTTGCCTCCTTAGTCCCCCCCCCCCCCCCCCCCCCTCCCCCCCTTTTTTCTCTTAGTTTCTTGCATAGTTTTCCTTTTAGTCCTCCTTAGTTTGCATCTCCTCTTTCAGTCTTCTGATCCGGTGACTGTTAGAGGTTGCAATGTTTTGGCCCCCCCCTTCATAGGTCTTTTTTCTTAGTAGTCCTAGCCCCTTCTCTTGGGCTTCCTGTTTTTGGCTTCTTCCTTGCCTCTCTGGTTTGTTTGTCTTTTGTTCCCGTCCTCCTTTGTCCCTTACGTCGCCCAGGTGGTATCCGTCCCTTAGCTGTCCCTTAGCCGTTCTTGTCTTTTTCTTTGGTCTTTTCTCCTTGGTCACAAAGGGCTAGTTTTTATCAGTTGCGCCTTTTCCTGGTTCCCCCCTTTGTAAAAAAAAAAAAAAAAAAAAACGCTGGCTGGTACGGCGATGCTTCTTGTAAATCGCCCAACTGATGGTGCGAATAACCTCCTTCATGTTGTCCCATTCTGTGACGATGTCTGAATCGGGTAAGAGGCTTAGGATTAGGGATTGCGAAGCGATGATGTTCTTGAGCTCATCACATGCTTCTGGAATGTTGAGGAGGAGGAGGGAGAACCCTTGCAGCCCTTGGCCCCTGGGTGGGGCATGGCCTAGGACGGAGAGGGTTGTAGACACAGGGCGGTGGTCAGAGATAAAGACAGAGGTAGGGAGAATGGAGGAAGTGTCCGTGAAGAGGGCTAGGAGGGAATCTGAAGCCAGCCAGCGGTCAAGCCTACCGCCCGATGAGGCTGGGATGCTCCAATGTGTGAAGTCTTTGGCAGCCGGGTGCGTGTCCCGCCAGATGTCTTGAAGGCTGTAGGTATTCATGATGTCTGCAAGGATAGGTGCCCCCTGCATGCGACTCATGGGATCAATATTGAGTCTGTGAGGAGGGTAGACTGCATCGAGGGGGTCAAGAATGCAGTTGAAGTCACTAACAACGAGAAGGAGGCGTCATTCAGTGGTAAGGTTGGGACGAACGCAGTTGAAAAATAAGTCTTCTCTTTTCTTTTTTTTCCCTTCCCTGTTTGATGTCTGCTCCTGTTATATGTGGGATATGGTCCAGTATGTGGCCAATAGCCTGCATGAAATGGTTTCCGCGCGACTGCTTCTTGGTGTGTTTGTGGTGGTGTGTGTGTGAGTGTGTGGTGGTGGTGGTGGTCAGGGGAGGGGGGGGGGGGGGGGGGGGGGGGGATCCAATGAGTTGTAAGATTGATTATCATACAATATGTTCAGAAGTGTCGAGTGTGGCGAGTATTTTTTTAGTTGTGAACGGTATTTCACCCCAGTAGGTGGGACTCCCAACACAAACCAGCGGCACAGAGGATTTAGTTCGAATGGCGTCGCCACTCCTACAAAAGAGAGTACTAGGCGCACTTGCGGGTCTGACCTGATCAACACAAAGATTCACTGGACAGTGAAGGGCCAGTGGGGTAGGTGTGATGACTAGGCAGCATCTGTCGTGGTCCTACCGGTGCCTACTGCTCTACTTATGTAGGAGTGACTCCGGTAATGACATCAACGAAGTCCTTGAGTCTAGGGATTTTTTTTTTTTTTTTTTTTTTTACATAGGGAGGAACCAGGAAAGGGAACATCTGATAAAACCTAGCCCTAGGGATAGCGAACGGAGGAGGAGATCCCTCTAAGACAAAATTCCTGTTTTCAAAACAAACAGAAAAGTGCAGAGTTAAATGAATGGCACTTGAAGTTAGGTTCTCCTTCGTATGCTGCTTTGTTGGGAACTAGTCTAAGTGTATATTTCATTAGCCCCTTGAATTTGATTTGTTACTTGTGAAAGGAATTCCACCCCCAGGAGGTGGGTCTCAGGACACTTACCAGCGACACTGAGGATTCAGTTTGAATGGCGTTGCCACTCCTACTAAAGGGTTAAGAGAGAAGTGTGAAGTCGGCTTGGTCAATACAAAAATATAGCTATCAAAAAATCGGATGGAGGGCGCCCTGAGCTCCCCCACCGGACGGCCAATTTCTGACTTGATGAGGGAGAGGCCCTTTGCCGCTCTGCGATAAATCATAGATGTAAATGTATCATTCAATTTGAACGTTTTATTACCGCCCTCAACTACCGTAATCAGAGACCCCACATTTACACCCGGCACTCTGGCGGAGGAGGAACAATTCAACCTAAGGGCTCGAACCATGCATTGTTGTGCATGACCTGCGGCACACGCCCCCTGCCGATGCCGCATAAAAGGTTCGAGACGCAGAAGACCCAGACCTAGAGCCAGGCCGAGACCCAGACCCACGAACCCAAGACCGTGCGAAGGTGACCGCCCCGATAGGGGCGGTCACCTCTACTTAGCTGGAGCTGGCTGAAGGGATAATTGGAGAGGAGTTGCGTACGGTTACCAACCACCGGTGTTTTTGAATTCGGCGGGAGGTGTAACTCTTTTTTTTTTTTTTTTTTTAGTTGTGAAAGGATTTTCACCCCAGGAGGTGGGTCTCCCGACACAAACCAGCGACATGGAGGATTCAGTTCGAATGGTGGTGCCACTCCTACGATATGCAAAGTAGGCGCACGTGGGTTGGTGACACATACCAACCCACGACCAAACGAACATTCACCACTACCCCTGTTGACCACGGCAGGCAAGCTCCTTTTTTTTTTTTTTTTTTTTTTTACAAAGGGGGAACCAGGAAAAGGCGCAACTGATAAAAACTAGCCCTTTGTGACCAAGGAGAAAAGACAAGAACGGCTAAGGGACAGCTAAGGGACGGACATGGTCGTTTAGGCGGAATCAAGGAGACATAACTAGATTACCACCCGAGGGCAGAAATCCGACAGTACTTCCCTATAAGGTTTGCTTAGGGCCAGGACGCCAAAATACTGAGGAATCGAACCTCACCCCCCCCTTCCTACTCTTGCAAGTAGGGTCGATATAGCAAGGGTACTGTAGATCACAAGGGATGTAGAACACACCACATTTGTAACTCTGCGCCCCAATGTTGTTTTGCACTAGGATTGGCTGAGTTCCCAAATTTGGGGCAAGTTACATGCATAGGCAAAAATATGTAACTGAATACTCTGGGATACTGGTATTTTTCCGTATGATACCAATTGCACTTGTGAAGACACAAGATGGACCTGGGCAGAAGGTTGCGAAAAGCCTAAGAAAGTCCTACAAGGTTCCTCGTAAAGTTTTTCTGTTTCAGTGACTGATCGAGGTTGCACCGTTTTTCTTCCGTCTTTGGTCTTCTTCTTTATAGTCATAGCCCCCTTTTTTACGAGGAGGGAACTAGTAAAGGCACATCTGATAAAAACTAGCCCTCTGTGGCCAAGGAGAAAAGACAGTAGAAGACAAGAACGGCTAAGGGACAGCTAAGGGACAGACACCACCTGGGCGACTAAAGGAGCAAAGGAGGACGGGAACAAGAGACAAACAAATCAGAAGGGCAAAGAGGAAGCCCAAACATTTAGCCCAAGAGAAGGAGGTATGACTACTAAGAAGAAGACTTAAAACGGGGGGTGAGGTGGTGGTGGTGGTGGTGGTGGAGGTGGGGTGGGGGGGGGGGGGGGGGGGGCAGTGCAACCTAGACCAGTAACCGGGGCAGAAAACTGAACGAGGAGATGCAAATTAAGGGGAGCTAAGGAGGAAAAGTAAGAGGGAAAAGAGAGGGGGGAAACTTAAGGAGCATACCAAGGGGAAAACTGAACGGGGGGAAGCTAACTATGGGAGAAACTGGGAAAACTGTCCAAAAGCAGGGACGCAGCTAATAAAAGAAGAAAGACAGCTTGAAGCAAAGCGAAATCCTAAAAGTTCAGTATCCCCCCTTAGTTGCCCGCCTAGTTTTCCTTCAAGTCCCCCTTAGTTTGCATCTCTTTCAGTTTTCTGTTCTAGTGGCTGATACAGGTTACACTGTGTTTCCCCCCCCCCGTCTTAGGTCTTCTTCTTAGTTGTCATGAGCTTCTCTTAGGCTAAATGTTTGGGCCTCCTCCTTGCCCCTCAGGTTTGTTTGTTATCTGTTCCCGTCCTCCTATGTCCCTTTTTTTTTACAACGGGGGGAACCAGGAAAAGGCGCAACTGATAAAACCTAGCCCTTTGTGACCAAGGAGAAAGGACCAAAGAAAAAGACAAGAACGGCTATGGGACGGACACCACCTGGGCGACTTGAGGGACAAAGGAGGACAGGAACAGAAGACAAACAAACCAGAGAGAGGCAAAGAAGAAGCCCAAAACAGGAAGCCCAAGAGAAGGGGCTAGGACTACTAAGAAAAAAGACCTATGAAGGGGGGG
Source organism: Chlamydomonas sp. ICE-L (assembly GCA_013435795.1). Lineage (NCBI taxonomy): Eukaryota > Viridiplantae > Chlorophyta > Chlorophyceae > Chlamydomonadales > Chlamydomonadaceae > Chlamydomonas > Chlamydomonas sp. ICE-L. The sequence goes on from JACBWV010000152.1 coordinate 484,817, forward strand.
GGGGGGGGGGGGGGGGTAAACATTGCAACCTCTAACAGTCACCGGATCAGAAGACTGCAAGAGGAGATGCAAACTAAGGAGGACTAAAAGGAAAACTATGCGAGAAACTAAGAGAAAAAAGGGGGGGTGGGGGGGGGGGTGGGGGGGAACTAAGGAGGCAACTAAGGGAGAAACTGCAAAAACAAGCCAAAAGCAGGGAGGCAACCAGAAAAGAAGAAAGACAACTGGAAGCAAAGCGAAAACCTAAAAGACTGGTCTGGGCATGTACAACAGGAATGAAGACAGAGACAGTATCAAGATCTAGATCTTGATCTGGATCTTAGCGCAGATCTGGACCTTGATCTTGGCCGACACTTTTGCGACAGCTGTCGCAGCTAAGGATGCTCGCATCCTGGAGCTGGAGCACCAGCTCACTGTTGCCATCGCTACTGTCGACGCTGCTACTACCAACGGTTGCATGGCGGAGGATCGCAAGGGAACCATCTGCCTTCTCCACAAGACTGGTCAGCCCCAAGACTCCCTCGCAGGTTACCGTCCTATCACCCTTCTCAATTGCGACCTTAAGCTGATCCTTTTGATCATGGCTCACCGGCTGCAACGCCCACTGGAATATCTCATCGACGTCACTCAATCAGCTTTCCTCCGTGGCAGAGACATCATTGACAACATCCGCTATCACCTAGGCTTGGCTGCGCGCTTGAAAGAGCTTGGCTTACCAGGCTAGTTGCTGCATTCTGACCTCACTAAAGCTTATGATTCTGTCAACAGGGGATGGCTCCTAAAGACAATGTCAGCCATGGGATTCAATAGTGCAGGCATCACGCGCTGGTGCGATATCCTCATGAATGGCAGCTCTACGCGAGTGCGTCTCAACGGTTTCTTCACTACCTCCTTCCCCAACACTTCCGGCTTCCGTCAGGGTGGGGCCTTGAGCTGTAATCAATGGGTCATCATCTTTGAGCCCTTCATCACCTACAATAACCAACTGAGATCTTGTGGAACTCTGCAATCCTTCCGTCTTCCCTCAGGAGAGTTGGCCCCTGCCACCCTCTCGTTTGCTGACGATGGCAAGCACTTTGTCCTCAACCCAGCCACAGATGGGCCTATCATCAAGGAGACATACGTCGTAGCCAATTCGGCTGGCTTACCCGCCCAGTCTGTTCCCAAGACCCGTCTTCTGCTTCTTGAACTTCCCCCAGACATACCCCTCCCTGCAGATCTGGACCCCGCCCTTGGCACCCATCACTTGACTGGTTACCACCTCCATCCCCCAGACACACCTCACAGATTGCTGGGCGTGCCGTTCGGTGCAGACACTGCCCTTTGCAAGGCTGCATCCTACCAGCACATGCCCCATAGCATCTCACGTGCAGCAGCTCCATGGCTCTCACGCAATCTCAATGTTATTGGAAGGGCGCATGTTGCTATGCAATGCTTGGCTTCCAAGTTCATCTTCCAGGCTAACTTGGAAGATGAACTTGTTTTTATCAGTTGCGCCTTTTCCTGGTTTCCCCCTTTGTAAAAAAAAAAAAAAAAAAAAACTTTGCATCACCACCAGCGCCTCTCCGCCAGCAGTTGCAATCTTCTCTCAATGCCTTTGTTGCAACCTCTAGCCTACAGGAGGAGGAATCACCACGTCCAGGACACCTCTTCCCCCGCTTCGGGACAGCCGTCCTTCCTTTTCATCGAGGAGGGCTTGCTGTACCCCATCTTGCTTCCCACTCGGCTGCTATGCTGGCCAAGACCACATGGCTCCTCTTCAGTTACACAGGTCACCCCTGGCAGCAGCTCTACCGTCACGAGATTTCTCGGGCTGTGCGCCTTCCTCCAGGTCAGGCAAGTGGATACCATGCCCTGGTTACCGCCCCGTCTTCAATGGACATCGCCTCAATCACCACCAACTTGGCCCGGGAAAGTGCAGAGGCTTTTCTCCTGCTGAACATTCGTAGAATTATCGCTCCGCCCATGCAGTGCCCCCAATCCATCCTTCTGGAAACCACCTTCAACAACACCCCTCCTTTTCCGTCCATGCCCATCACCTCAAACCAAGTGCTCTCCTCCCAAGCACTCTCGTGGCACCGTCTCAAGGACATCCGCTCAGCTCATCAACAACGAGCTCACCTCCCTCCCGTTGCTGTCCAAGACCTTGACTTCATACTCTCCTCTCTGCCAGACCCCTGGCGGGATGCTGTCCTCCTTCCTGAACTTCCACCTCCCAAATGGAAGCTCTTTCCCGCTGTGGCCCCTGCTGGTCCCCTTGCAGAGGGGCCAGATCCCCTCACTGGAGAGGACCGTCTTTGGGAGGTCTGGCCCTCTGGCCGGTTACACCCTCTCACCCTTCCTGCCCTTCCCCCCCAAGGACACCCCCAAGCTGCCCTCATTACCCTACGCAAGAAACCTCGAGAAGCATGGTTACGGGCAGACTTTGAGGAGCAGCTGATCCAGCAAGGCCTCCCCCCCCACCAGAGGCAAGAGCTCTTGGAACCATGGCTGGTTGGTCTTTGGGAGGACCTCCAACTGGACCCAACAACATGGGGTCTCCACCTCCATGATGATACTGAGGTGAACCTTCTTGAACTCTCTGTGCGCCAAGCACGGCAGGCCCTTCTTCACCAACATTTCATGCAACAAAGCCCCAGTTACCACCATTTTGTGCCAGATTATACCGAGGAACGTGCTGCTTGGCCCAGGCTGTGGAGCATTCTACCCCCCTCCACCTTGGACACTCACCCTAGCACTAACCCTGACCTGCGAGGCCTCCGTGGTCTTGAATCCCGATGGATTGCCTCAGCAACAGAGAGAGCGCTCGTTGTCACCCCTGTTCCAGTCCCCTCCCCTGAAGACCTCCCACAGAACGCTTGGGTGGACTTACAACGTGTCCGCCCCTCCCGACCAGGCCCAGCCGAGAGAACTGCTCAAAGACAAGACGAACCTCAAGTCTCCCTCCCTCTACGTGCAGGCTTTTCGCAGGTGTGGGTACGCCTCGCTGACAAGACTCTCCACCGTCCTTATACCATCACTTGCCGGAGCTTGCTTCATGGCATCCTGGGCTGCAATGCGTTCCTTGCTCATGTACGAGGACGCTTCCAACGGGTCAACCAAGACGACCCCCCCTCCATAGTCTGCTCCAGCCCTGACTGCTTGCAGCTGCACACTGCTGACACAATGTCTCACGCTTTCTTGGAATGCCCTGATTCTGCCCCTGTCATAGACTGGCTCCTTTCCACTTGGGAGACCCTCACCGGTGGGCAGCGCCTTCCTCGTTGCCCCTTCTTCCTCCTCGGTGAGGACATCACCCTTTGGCCCGGGACACCCCCTCCTCCCTCTACCCTAAGGTTGTGGTCCTTCCTGCGTATAACCACCTTGGGCGCGATATGGCAGGTCCGTTCGTCCCGGGCTGACAGACTGGACCATTCTGAGCCCCTTCACCACAAGGCTATCTGCCTTGCCCTTGGCCACCTTCACCAAGCCATCGCGAGGGACTGGATGCGCACCCAGACGGATCTTCGACACCTTGATAATGGCGCCTTCTGTCAAGATTGGTGGCGTGGTCTAGATTGCTCTCTCACAGTGGCTTCCTTTGCAAGCTTATGGGCCCCCCCCCCCGATCTTTTGCACCATGATTGGGGTCACTCCCGGTGACCAGGAGCCTGATACCCGCACCATGGAAATGACAATCCCCAATGCCCCAGCGCTCCCTACAATCCCAGACCCAATCCCAGACCCAGCCCGAGCCCTAGTTCTAGACCCTGATCTAGACCTTGTCCCAGATCCAGCCCATTACCCGGATCTAGACCTTGCTCTAGACCCTGACCTAGACCCCGCCCATTCCCGAGCTCTAGACCCTGATCTAGACCCTGACCTAGGTCCAGCCCAAGCCCCAGCTCTAGGCCCCGATCTTGACCCTGACCTAGATCCAGCCCAAGCCCAAGATCAAGACCCTGCCCCAGAGCACGATCAGGTTCCAGATTTGGACACAGCACACGACAACGTTCCAGATCTGGGGCTAGATCTGGACCAAGATCAAGGTCCAGATCTGCGCTAAGATCCAGATCAAGATCTAGATCTTGATACTGTCTCTGTCTTCTTTCCGGTTGTACCTGCCCAGACCAGTCTTTTAGGTTTTCGCTTTGCTTCCAGTTGTCTTTCTTCTTTTCTGGTTGCCTCCCTGCTTTTGGCTTGTTTTTGCAGTTTCTCCCTTAGTTTGCTTCCCCTAGTTCAGTTTCCACCCTTAGTTGCCTCCTTAGTTTCCCCCTCAGTTGCCTCCTTAGTCCCCCCCCCCCCCCCCCCCCCCCTCCCCCCCTTTTTTCTCTTAGTTTCTCGCATAGTTTTCCTTTTAGTCCTCCTTACTTTGCATCTCCTCTTTCAGTCTTCTGATCCGGTGACTGTTAGAGGTTGCAATGTTATGGCCCCCCCCTTCTTAGGTCTTTTTTCTTAGTAGTCCTGGCCCCTTCTCTTGGGCTTCCTGTTTTTGGCTTCTTCCTTGCCTCTCTGGTTTGTTTGTCTTTTGTTCCCGTCCTCCTTTGTCCCTTACGTCACCCAGGTGGTGTCCGTCCCTTAGCTGTCCCTTAGCCGTTCTTGTCTTTTTCTTTGGTCTTTTCTCCTTGGTCACAAAGGGCTAGGTTTCATCAGTTGCGCCTTTTCCTGGTTCCCCCCTTTGTAAAAAAAAAAAAAAAAAAAAAAAGGAACTCCTAGAGCTGCACTTCAAGCTCGGCAGGGACCTGGGGCGGTGTCGCAAGTAATTGCGCACCCTTAACGCTGAGCATGGTCAGGCCCTTACAGCCCACCAGACCGCCATGGCAACCCTTCAGACCTCCCTCGACGCCGCGGACAGAGACCTGTTGCGGGCCACCGCAGGTGAGCAATTTCGTACGCCCAAAACTTATCGCACGCACCTGCCATTTACTGCATGTAAAAAAAAAAAAAAAAAAAACTGTCCCTTTGCCGTTCATGTCTTTTTCTTTGGTCTTCTCTCCTTGGTCACAAAGGGCTAGGTTTTATCAGTTGCGCCTTTTCCTGGTTCCCCCCTTTGTAAAAAAAAAAAAAAAAAAAAAATGTAACCCGTTTTCGCAAATTGAGGACATCCCCACCCAATTTGCAGCTACTGCATTGCACGTGCCTCGCGATATACTGCATGTAAATTGCACGCTGTTTCCGCAACAACTTTCGTCATTGCCTAACCCCCCACGTTCCCCCCACTACGCAGAGGTCGTCAGACTGACTGAGGTCTGCACTGAGCTCACACGCCAGAACACGGAGTTCGGCAAGCGCCCGGTGGCTTGCCCCGGCGTACTCACCGCTGCAGACGTCATGGCCATGATCGCGGCGAATCCTCGTCCTGAGGCTCGTGGTGAGGCTGTCACGCCAATGGAGACTGACGGGGGACCCCGAGGTTCCACCAGCGCTGACCTGTACCACGGTTGCGGGAACGGGAGGGCGGTTGGCCAGAAGCACACGCTGCCTTAGGGTGTCCGTCAGGACGACCCCACCCCGACCGAGCCCATTTCGGCTCGCCAGTTGGCTCTGATGAAAGCGCGCAAGGCATTCCTGACGCCATCCTACGCCAATGCGGCGAAGAAGGAGAAGATGGTCTACTATCACTCCGGGATCACCCCATCGCCCCCTACGCCGACGCGCAGTTGGCCAAACACCTCACGGAGTATGCGGACGAGCTCCTCTTGTCTCGCAACGACGCTGACTTGGCTGCGGCGCAGCAAGTGATCGAGGACCTGAGGGACCACCTCACCCGCCTCTTCCGATCCAATCAGTTTTTTTTTTTTTTTTTTTTTTTTTTACAAAGGGGGGAACCAGGAAAAGGCGCAACTTATAAAACCTAGCCCTTTGTGACCAAGGAGAAAAGACCAAAGAAAAAGACAAGAACAGTTGAGGAGAAAGGCCAACTGGATGGACGACATGCCTGAGTGCATAGACGACATCTACAACCGCAACGAAGCCCTGAAGGGGACGAAGGCGCTGGCCACCCACTGCACGGCGGCCCCTGCCAATGACAGCAAGCTAGACGAGAAGTTGCCTCGCCCCGCTGACAGGCAGGTGCGGGTTGTTGTTAATTCAGGGTTGTTTGATTCATCGGCAGTCGCGAAGGTAGCCCCAACGTTAAGCCCCGAACCGTTTCAAATCCCAGACAGATACACACCGTCGGGTTCACTCACGGGCAAAATGCAACGCGGGTTGGTTCCTCGTGCGGGCGCTACCCCCTTCCTTCTGTCCGTCGCACCCTCGACTGCCACACATCCCGATGACCCTGTTACAGTCTCTGACTACGTCTCATCGGACGACGAGATCGCCGATCACCCTGGGTCAACCCGACAGGCGACGCCTGTCCAACCGACCACGGATCGCCGTCCACAGACGGGTGCTCCGACGGAGCCCCCAGTGACGCCTCCGACGACGCTCCCTGCCATACCTCCGACGGAGCCGCCGGCTCCTGTCCGCCCCCGTACAAAGCGCGCAGCAAAGCTGCCCCTCAACGCCCCCTCGCCAACGCGACATGCTTGCGCGGACACGCCGAGGACTCCCGATACTCCAACGAGTTGGCCCGATTCGATCCAACAGCCAGCCCATCATCACTTCTGTTCCCGTCCTCCTTTGTCCCTTACGTCGCCCAGGTGGTGTCCGTCCCTTAGCTGTCCCTTAGCCGTTCTTGTCTTTTTCTTTGGTCTTTTCTCCTTGGTCACAAAGGGCTAGGTTTTATCAGTTGCGCCTTTTCCTGGTTCCCCCATTTGTAAAAAAAAAAAAAAAAATCACGCTGATCGCGACCATGGCTTCGCCAAACGTATCACTGCAGTGAGAAAGGAATTACGTCTCATTGAACACAAACTGTCGGACAGGTGTTCTAAAGCGAAGTTGCGCCCATGGATCGTCTCTGTTTTTACGATCATCGAGCTCCAGTTTTCCGACGGATACATTGGACGCACGGAATGTTCCACATCTGTCGTCGGCATTCACTGGCCAACTACGCATTACGTTCAACGAAGCATGGGCTAGCAACGCATTGGACATGTTAGATTTTGCTGGTATCGTGGATTTTTTTTTTTTTTTTTTTTTTTTACAAAGGGGGGAACCAGGAAAAGGCGCAACTGATAAAAACTAGCCCTTTGTGACCAAGGAGAAAAGACCAAAGAAAAAGACAAGAACGGCTAAGGGACAGCTAAGGGACGGACACCACCTGGGCGACGTAAGGGACAAAGGAGGACGGGAACAGAAGACAAACAAACCAGAGAGGCAAGGAAGAAGCCAAAAACAGGAAGCCCAAGAGAAGGGGCTAGGACTACTAAGAAAAAAGACCTATGAAGGGGGGGGCCAAAACATTGCAACCTCTAACAGTCACCGGATCAGAAGACTGAAAGGGGAGATGCAAAGTAAGGAGGACTAAAAGGAAAACTATGCGAGAAACTAAGAGAAAAAAGGGGGGGAGGGGGGGGGGGGGGGGGGGGGGGGTGGGGGGGGGACTAAGGAGGCAACTGAGGGGGAAACTAAGGAGGCAACTAAGGGTGGAAACTGAACTAGGGGAAGCAAACTAACGGAGAAACTGCAGAAACAAGCCAAAAGCAGGGAGGCAACCAGAAAAGAAGAAAGACAACTGGAAGCAAAGCGAAAACCTAAAAGACTGGTCTGGGCATGTACAACAGGAATGAAGACAGAGACAGTATCAAGATCTAGATCTTGATCTGGATCTTAGCGCAGATCTGGACCTTGATCTTGGTCCAGACCTAGCCCCAGATCTGGAACGTTGTCGTGTGCTGTGTCCAAATCTGGAACCTGATCGTGCTCTGGGGCAGGGTCTTGATCTTGGGCTTGGGCTGGATCTAGGTCAGGGTCTAGATCAGGGTCTAGAGCTCGGGAATGGGCTGGGTCTGGGTCAGGGTCTAGAGCAAGGTCTAGATCCGGGGAATGGGCTGGATCTGGGTCAGGGTCTAGATCAGGGTCTAGAACTAGGGCTTGGGCTGGGTCTGGGATTGGGTCTGGGATTGTAGGGAGCGCTGGGGCCATGGGGATTGTCATTTCCATGGTGCGGGTATCAGGCTCCTGGGCACCGGGAGTGACCCCAATCATGGTGCAAAAGATCGGGGGGGTGGCCCATAAGCTTGCAAAGGAAGCCACTGTGAGAGAGCAATCTAGGCCACGCCACCAATCTTGACAGAAGGCGCCATTATCAAGGTGTCGAAGATCCGTCTGGGTGCGCATCCAGTCCCTGGCGATGGCTTGGTGAAGGTGGCCAAGGGCAAGGCAGATAGCCTTGTGGTGAAGGGCTCAGAATGGTCCAGTCTGTCAGCCCGGGACGAACGGACCTGCCATATCGCGCCCAAGGTGGTTATACGCAGGAAGGACCACAACATTAGGGTAGAGGGAGGAGGGGGTGTCCCGGGCCAAAGGGTGATGTCGTCAGCGAGGAGGAAGAAGGGGCAACGAGGAAGGCGCTGCCCACCGGTGAGGGTCTCCCAAGTGGAAAGGAGCCAGTCTATGACAGGGGCAGAATCAGGGCATTCCAAGAAAGCGTGAGACATTGTGTCAGCAGTGTGCAGCTGCAAGCAGTCAGGGCTGGGTGGAATCGCTCCTAATGCCCGAAATTTTATCGGAAGCACACGTCGCTCTTACCAGACTACACGAAGGTAGCCTGCGCCAAGATAATCGATCCTTGCAGAATTATTTCCACGCCATCAAGTCGGAATTCCGCAAAGTCCCAGATCTCACCAATCGCGAGAAATTAAATTTCTTTCGCACAGGACTCTCCGACGACCACCGCGCCGGGGCACACTCTAGGCGCGAGTTGGGCACGTTATTCGAGACGATGGAGGACTTGTTCCAGTATCTGCAACTGGACGAGGCGAGAAAGGTCGTCGCTGCTCGTGGCAAATCCTTGACGGACAAACACGATCGCCATCAGAGGGGAGGATACGCAAATCATAAGTCGAAGTCTCAGTTCAAGAAGCACGTGGATACACGATACCCGGGTAAGGGCCTAGATTGCTCTCTCACAGTGGCTTCCTTTGCAAGCTTATGGGCCACCCCCCCGATCTTTTGCACCATGATTGGGGTCACTCCCGGTGACCAGGAGCCCGATACCCGCACCATGGAAATAAAGATCCCCATGGCCACAGCGCTCCCAACAATCCCAGACCCAATTCCAGACCCGGCCCAAGCCCTAGATCTAGACCTTGACACAGATCCAGCCCATTCCCCGGATCTAGACCCTTCTCTAGACCCTGACCCAGACCCAGCCCAAGCCTTCGCTCTAGACCCTGATCTATACCCTGACCTAGGTCCAGCCCAAGCCCCAGCTCTAGGCCCCGATCTTGACCCTGACCTAGATCCAGCCTAAGCCCAAGGTCAAGACCCTGCCCCAGAGCACGATCAGGTTCCAGATTTGGACACAGCTCACGACAACGTTTCAGATCTGGATCTAGATCTGGACCGAGATCAAGGTCCAGATCTGCGCTAAGATCCAGATCAAGATCTAGATCTTGACACTGTCTCTGCCCTCTTTCCTGTTGTTTACCTGACCAGAACAGTCTTTTAGGTTTTCGCTTTGCTTCCAGTTGTCTTTCTTCTTTTCTGGTTGCCTCCCTGCTTTTGGCTTGTTTCTGCAGTTTCTCCCTTAGTTTGCTTACCCTATTTCAGTTTCCACCCTTAGTTGCCTCCTTATTTTCCCCCCCAGTTGCTTCCTTGGTTCCCCCCCCCCTCCCCACCCCTCCCCCCCTTTCTTCTCTTAGTATTCGAATAGTTTTCCTTTTCGTCCTCCTTACTTTGCATCTCCTCTTTCAGTCTTCTGATCCGGTGACTGTTAGAGATTGCAATTTCTTGGCCCCACCCTTCATAGGTCTTTTTTCTTAGTGGTCCTAGCCCCTTCTCTTGGGCTTCCTGTTTTGGGCTTCTTCCTTGCCTCTCTGGTTTGTTTGTCTTCTGTTCCTGTCCTCCTTGGTCCCTTTAGTCGCCCAGGTGGTGTCTGTCCCTTAGCTGTCCCTTATCCGTTCATGTCTTTTTCTTTGGTCTTTTCTGCTTGGTCACAAAGGGCTAGGTTTTATCAGTTGCGCCTTTTCCTGGTTCCCCCCTTTGTAAAACAACAACAAAAAAATGCCCCTCCCTCCTTTTTTTTTTTTTTTTTTTTGTGACATTCTGACATCGATTCTTTCTCTTCGCAGGGCCTGAAGTCCACCGTCGACGGCGGGGAGATGAACTCTCGCCCAGCCAAGAGCCCCAAGCTCGAGGCCAACGGTAGTCGCAACCTGGCCGCTGGCCGTGGTGGTGGAGGACGTAATGCGACGCAGCCGACGCACACCGTCAAGCTGGGTGGATCGCCAAGGTCGCAGGTCCTCAGTTTGCAAGGTGCTGATCGCACGCTCGGGAAGGGTTCTATTAGCCGCGGCGCGGGCCGTGGAGGTCGAGGAGGATACGGACAAGGTGCTGGTCGGGGCCGTTCACAGCCCGTCGGGCCACGGACCCCAGACTTTTCGGGTCAAGACCCTCAGAATGCTATGCACATGAACAACTCGGTCAGCGTCGGGCAAGCCATCTGGCTGCAGAACGGGGCTCACTTCTTCTTCTGTTTCCGCTACATGAAGACATGTGGGCAGTCGCTGAACGCTGACCGACGCTGCCACACACGGGACTTGCCCAACTGGCCTGCCCTCTATGAGATGACGTGTCCCGACTGGGCCCTTGACGGCAACGGTCCCATCCCACTTTGGGAATAGGAATTGGCCGGTCAGGTATTGACGAGCCTTGATCGTGTAATTGGCGACGATAAAGTAGTAGTAGTCGAGCCACTGGAGCTCTTGTTGCAAGTTCAGAAGGAACTATTTTCTAACTTGGGCTTAACCCCAACTATTGATGTAACATCGACTAATGCTTTTTCGTCCCCTTGTCTCTTCAAATTCTCTACGGAGTTTGGCATGCGAGTCTCCATCGCAAACAAGTTCATATATGCGCACCACATTCCGGAAGACGTAGTTTCAGTGTTGGAACACTATTGGGAATGCAAAAACGACGCACCCTTCGCAACGTCCGGAATGTTCATCCTCCCGAAAAACGCAAGTAACGATAAACATGTATCCAGTCTCTTCCAAGGTATGGAGTTATTCAAAGAGTACCAATCGTTTGACCACCATACGAAACTCCGTCCGAAAGGGTCACCTTCGAATAAGGTATATAAAAAAAAAAAAAAAAAAAAAGGTTGCCATCCAAGTATGATATGACCCCCCCAACTCCGAAAGAGCTGTCCAAATCAAGCAAGATTGGCACGTTATCAACGACGCAACCAAGGCAGTATACTTTGGCCCCAATCCAAAGGAGCATATCCCCAGTCCGATTGAAACCCGTCGGAACAACACTGGTGGACGGAGGCAACAGATCCCAAAGTTTGCGAAAAACAAATCGCTGCCCGACGGTCGACGAAGTGCATCCGTCGCAATCACGCACCACAAAATACGAACACTTCCCCTGTGCTAACAACGCGGACCAATCGGGTACACGAAGTCAACTCCATGACAGCCCCTGATATGCTTTCAACGCCCGCTCTGGTGCTAAACAATTGCTGGCACTGGCGGATTAGGGTGCTACGGGTTGCCTTATGGAAAAGCAAACGGCTGATGATCTCGGTTTGCACATCTACCCTTGGGAAAACGAACGCGACGGATTCACTTGCGCTAACGACAGGATGATCAAAATCCGAGGAACGGCCACGCTCCCTCCACATACAGCAATATGTTGGCAAAGCGTTTGTCCATGTCGTCGACAAACTTCGGGTGGATTACATTTAATCCTCGGATCCGACTGGATGCGCGACGCAAGGGCCGTTCTCGACTACGATTGCATGACAATGTCGCTCAAACGGTACGGCTGCTGTTTAACCCCCATTAACAGACAGCGGGACGAACCGGCTCATTCTTTCTTCAACATGGGGCTATCGGGCACGTCCACCGACGATCCCGTCATTACGGGTCGCAAGGCGGCAAAACTTTTGAAGGCTGGCGCTGACCTTTTACAACAAGGATTCATTGCCCCGAGCTCGTCCCCGTACGGAGCACCTATTATGATTATTGCGAAGCCGGGTGGAACGGGATACCGAGTTGTTTACGACCAGCGGGCACTCAACAACATTACGATTAAAAATAGGTATCCCCTTCCCCGCATCGACGAGACCATTGTTTTATCAGATGTTCCCTTTCCTGGTTCCTCCCTATGTAAAAAAAAAAAAAAAAAATGATTGTCTAGGTGGAGCTACTTTGTTTAGTTCCCTAGACCTTACGTCTGGCTATTATCAAATACGAATTTCGGACGAGGACACTCCGAAGACTGCATTCCGAGCCCCACCCACTTCCTCCTGCCTCTCAGAATCCTCCATCTCCTCCCTCTCATCCCTGCTCCTTCATTTCAGCTGCTCAAAAACCTAGTAGACGAAGCTTTGAGGCGACAATTGGAGCTGGAGGTCCTTTTTTCGCCCTAGCAATGTCTGCTCTCCGGCCGCCTTATGACTTTGCTGCGAAGCTGCTTCGGCCAATTCGGCTGGAGCGACTGCAATTTCGCGGCTATGGGAGCTGCTCAGTGCCCCATTTGAGTGTTACAGACGCTCATAGCAGTCTAATCCGCTACTCTGCCCCCTCCAGAGGTCAGCTTAGGGAGGTCAGCCTACTGGAGGGGGGCAGGCTATTCTCTTCAAGTTAATTCGGGACCACCCGACCCCCCATCCTTAGTACTTCAGAAGCAGCTCTCTCCTGATTCCCTTTCTTCCGAGCCCCACCCACTTCCTCCTGCCCTCTCAGAATCCTCCATCTCCTCCCTCTCATCCCTGCTCCTTCATTTCAGCTGCTCAGAAACCTAGTAGACGAAGCTTTGAGGCGACAATTGGAGCTGGAGGTCCTTTTTTCGCCCTAGCAATGTCTGCTCTCCGGCCGCCTTATGACTTTGCTGCGAAGCTGCTTCGGCCAATTCGGCTGGAGCGACTGCAATCTCGCGGCTATGGGAGCTGCTCAGTGCCCCATTTGAGTGTTACAGACGCTCATGCAGTCTAATCCGCTACTCTGCCCCCTCCAGAGGTCAGCTTAGGAGGTCAGCCTACTGGAGGGGGGCAGGCTATTCTCTTCAAGTTAATTCGGGACCACCCGACCCCCATCCTTAGTACTTCAGAAGCAGCTCTCTCCTGATTCCCTTCTTCCGAGCCCCACCCACTTCCTCCTGCCTCTCAGAATCCTCCATCTCCTCCCTCTCATCCCTGCTTCCTTCATTTCAGCTGCTCAGAAACCTAGTAGACGAAGCTTTGAGGCGACAATTGGAGCTGGAGGTCCTTTTTTCGCCCTAGCAATGTCCTGCTCTCCGGCCGCCTTATGACTTTGCTGCGAAGCTGCTTCGGCCAATTCGGCTGGAGCGACTGCAATTTCGCGGCTATGGGAGCTGCTCAGTGCCCCATTTGAGTGTTACAGACGCTCATGCAGTCTAATCCGCTACTCTGCCCCCTCCAGAAGGTCAGCTTAGGAGGTCAGCCTACTGGAGGGGGGCAGGCTATTCTCTTCAAGTTAATTCGGGACCACCCGACCCCCATCCTTAGTACTTCAGAAGCAGCTCTCTCCTGATTCCCTTCTTCCGAGCCCCACCCACTTCCTCCTGCCTCTCAGAATCCTCCATCTCCTCCCTCTCATCCCTGCTCCTTCATTTCAGCTGCTCAGATACCTAGTAGACGAAGCTTTGAGGCGACAATTGGAGCTGGAGGTCCTTTTTTCGCCCTAGCAATGTCTGCTCTCCGGCCGCCTTATGACTTTGCTGCGAAGCTGCTTCGGCCAATTCGGCTGGAGCGACTGCAATTTCGCGGCTATGGGAGCTGCTCAGTGCCCCATTTGAGTGTTACAGACGCTCATGCAGTCTAATCCGCTACTCTGCCCCCTCCAGAGGTCAGCTTAGGAGGTCAGCCTACTGGAGGGGGGCAGGCTATTCTCTTCAAGTTAATTCGGGACCACCCGACCCCCATCCTTAGTACTTCAGAAGCAGCTCTCTCCTGATTCCCTTTCTTCCGAGCCCCACCCACTTCCTCCTGCCTCACAGAATCCTCCATCTCCTCCCCTCTCATCCCTGGCTCCTTCATTTCAGCTGCTCAGAAACCTAGTAGACGAAGCTTTGAGGCGACAATTGGAGCTGGAGGTCCTTTTTTCGCCCTAGCAATGTCTGCTCTCCGGCCGCCTTATGACTTTGCTGCGAAGCTGCTTCGGCCAATTCGGCTGGAGCGACTGCAATTTCGCGGCTATGGGAGCTGCTCAGTGCCCATTTGAGTGTTACAGACGCTCATGCAGTCTAATCCGCTACTCTGCCCCCTCCAGAGGTCAGCTTAGGAGGTCAGCCTACTGGAGGGGGGCAGGCTATTCTCTTCAAGTTAATTCGGGACCACCCGACCCCCATCCTTAGTACTTCAGAAGCAGCTCTCTCCTGATTCCCTTCTTCCGAGCCCCACCCACTTCCTCCTGCCTCTCAGAATCCTCCATCTCCTCCCTCTCATCCCTGCTCCTTCATTTCAGCTGCTCAGATACCTAGTAGACGAAGCTTTGAGGCGACAATTGGAGCTGGAGGTCCTTTTTTCGCCCTAGCAATGTCTGCTCTCCGGCCGCCTTATGACTTTGCTGCGAAGCTGCTTCGGCCAATTCGGCTGGAGCGACTGCAATTTCGCGGCTATGGGAGCTGCTCAGTGCCCCATTTGAGTGTTACAGACGCTCATGCAGTCTAATCCGCTACTCTGCCCCCTCCAGAGGTCAGCTTAGGAGGTCAGCCTACTGGAGGGGGGCAGGCTATTCTCTTCAAGTTAATTCGGGACCACCCGACCCCCATCCTTAGTACTTCAGAAGCAGCTCTCTCCTGATTCCCTTCTTCCGAGCCCCACCCACTTCCTCCTGCCTCTCAGAATCCTCCATCTCCTCCCTCTCATCCCTGCTCCTTCATTTCAGCTGCTCAAAAACCTAGTAGACGAAGCTTTGAGGCGACAATTGGAGCTGGAGGTCCTTTTTTCGCCCTAGCAATGTCTGCTCTCCGGCCGCCTTATGACTTTGCTGCGAAGCTGCTTCGGCCAATTCGGCTGGAGCGACTGCAATTTCGCGGCTATGGGAGCTGCTCAGTGCCCCATTTGAGTGTTACAGACGCTCATGCAGTCTAATCCGCTACTCTGCCCCCTCCAGAGGTCAGCTTAGGAGGTCAGCCTACTGGAGGGGGGCAGGCTATTCTCTTCAAGTTAATTCGGGACCACCCGTACCCCATCCTTAGTACTTCAGAAGCAGCTCTCTCCTGATTCCCTTCTTCCGAGCCCCACCCACTTCCTCCTGCCTCTCAGAATCCTCCATCTCCTCCCTCTCATCCCTGCTCCTTCATTTCAGCTGCTCAGATACCTAGTAGACGAAGCTTTGAGGCGACAATTGGAGCTGGAGGTCCTTTTTTTCGCCCTAGCAATGTCTGCTCTCCGGCCGCCTTATGACTTTGCTGCGAAGCTGCTTCGGACCAATTCGGCTGGAGCGACTGCAATTTCGCGGCTATGGGAGCTGCTCAGTGCCCCATTTGAGTGTTACAGACGCTCATGCAGTCTAATCCGCTACTCTGCCCCCTCCAGAGGTCAGCTTAGGAGGTCAGCCTATTGGAGGGGGGCAGGCTATTCTCTTCAAGTTAATTCGGGACCACCCGACCCCCATCCTTAGTACTTCAGAAGCAGCTCTCTCCTGATTCCCATCTTCCGAGCCCCACCCACTTCCTCCTGCCTCTCAGAATCCTCCATCTCCTCCCTCTCATCCCTGCTCCTTCATTTCAGCTGCTCAGATACCTAGTAGACGAAGCTTTGAGGCGACAATTGGAGCTGGAGGGTCCTTTTTTCGCCCTAGCAATGTCTGCTCTCCGGCCGCCTTATGACTTTGCTGCGAAGCTGCTTCGGCCAATTCGGCTGGAGCGACTGCAATTTCGCGGCTATGGGAGCTGCTCAGTGCCCCATTTGAGTGTTACAGACGCTCATGCAGTCTAATCCGCTACTCTGCCCCCTCCAGAGGTCAGCTTAGGAGGTCAGCCTACTGGAGGGGGGCAGGCTATTCTCTTCAAGTTAATTCGGGACCACCCGACCCCCATCCTTAGTACTTCAGAAGCAGCTCTCTCCTGATTCCCATCTTCCGAGCCCCACCCACTTCCTCCTGCCTCACAGAATCCTCCATCTCCTCCCTCTCATCCCTGCTCCTTCATTTCAGCTGCTCAGAAACCTAGTAGACGAAGCTTTGAGGCGACAATTGGAGCTGGAGGTCCTTTTTTCGCCCTAGCAATGTCTGCTCTCCGGCCGCCTTATGACTTTGCTGCGAAGCTGCTTCGGCCCAATTCGGCTGAGCGACTGCAATTTCGCGGCTATGGGAGCTGCTCAGTGCCCCATTTGAGTGTTACAGACGCTCATGCAGTCTAATCCGCTACTCTGGCCCCCTCCAGAGGTCAGCTTAGGAGGTCAGCCTACTGGAGGGGGGCAGGCTATTCTCTTCAAGTTAATTCGGGACCACCCGACCCCCATCCTTAGTACTTCAGAAGCAGCTCTCTCCTGATTCCCTTCTTCCGAGCCCCTCCCACTTCCTCCTGCCTCTCAGAATCCTCCATCTCCTCCCTCTCATCCCTGCTCCTTCATTTCAGCTGCTCAGATACCTAGTGGACGAAGCTTTGAGGCGACAATTGGAGCTGGAGGTCCTTTTTTCGGCCCTAGCAATGTCTGCTCTCCGGCCGCCTTATGACTTTGCTGCGAAGCTGCTTCGGCCAATTCGGCTGGAGCGACTGCAATTTTCGCGGCTATGGGAGCTGCTCAGTGCCCCATTTGAGTGTTACAGACGCTCATGCAGTCTAATCCGCTACTCTGCCCCCTCCAGAGGTCAGCTTAGGAGGTCAGCCTACTGGAGGGGGGCAGGCTATTCTCTTCAAGTTAATTCGGGACCACCCGACCCCCATCCTTAGTACTTCAGAAGCAGCTCTCTCCTGATTCCCTTCTTCCGAGCCCCACCCACTTCCTCCTGCCTCTCAGAATCCTCCATCTCCTCCCTCTCTCATCCCTGCTCCTTCATTTCAGCTGCTCAGATAACCTAGTAGACGAAGCTTTGAGGCGACAATTGGAGCTGGAAGTCCTTTTTTTCGCCCTAGCAATGTCTGCTCTCCGGCCGCCTTATGACTTTGCTGCGAAGCTGCTTCGGCCAATTCGGCTGGAGCGACTGCAATTTCGCGGCTATGGGAGCTGCTCAGTGCCCCCATTTGAGTGTTACAGACGCTCATGCAGTCTAATCCGCTACTCTGCCCCCCTCCAGAGGTCAGCTTAGGAGGTCAGCCTACTGGAGGGGGGCAGGCTATTCTCTTCAAGTTAATTCGGGACCACCCGACCCCCATCCTTAGTACTTCAGAAGCAGCTCTCTCCTGATTCCCTTCTCCGAGCCCCACCCACTTCCTCCTGCCTCTCAGAATCCTCCATCTCCTCCCTCTCATCCCTGCTCCTTCATTTCAGCTGCTCAGATACCTAGTAGACGAAGCTTTG
The DNA here is from genome assembly GCA_013435795.1 of Chlamydomonas sp. ICE-L. Lineage (NCBI taxonomy): Eukaryota > Viridiplantae > Chlorophyta > Chlorophyceae > Chlamydomonadales > Chlamydomonadaceae > Chlamydomonas > Chlamydomonas sp. ICE-L. Next base: position 502,338 of record JACBWV010000152.1, read on the forward strand.
AGGCGACAATTGGAGCTGGAGGTCCTTTTTTTCGCCCTAGCAATGTCTGCTCTCCGGCCGCCTTATGACTTTGCTGCGAAGCTGCTTCGGCCAATTCGGCTGGAGCGACTGCAATTCTCGCGGCTTATGGGAGCTGCTCAGTGCCCCATTTGAGTGTTACAGACGCTCATGCAGTCTAATCCGCTACTCTGCCCCCCTCCAGAGGTCAGCTTAGGAGGTCAGCCTACTGTAGGGGGGCAGGCTATTCTCTTCAAGTTAATTCGGGACCACCCGACCCCCATCCTTAGTACTTCAGAAGCAGCTCTCTCCTGATTCCCTTCTTCCGAGCCCCACCCACTTCCTCCTGCCTCACAGAATCCTCCATCTCCTCCCTCTCATCCCTGCTCCTTCATTTCAGCTGCTCAGAACCTAGTAGACGAAGCTTTGAGGCGACAATTGGAGCTGGAGGTCCTTTTTTTCGCCCTAGCAATGTCTGCTCTCTCCGGCCGCCTTATGACTTTGCTGCGAAGCTGCTTCGGCCAATTCGGCTGGAGCGACTGCAATTTCGCGGCTATGGGAGCTGCTCAGTGCCCCATTTGAGTGTTACAGACGCTCATGCAGTCTAATCCGCTACTCTGCCCCCTCCAGAGGTCAGCTTGGGAGGTCAGCCTACTGGGGGGGGGCAGGCTATTCTCTTCAAGTTAATTCGGGACGCCCGACCCCCATCCTTAGTACTTCAGAAGCAGCTCTCTCCTGATTCCCTTCTTCCGAGCCCCACCCACTTCCTCCTGCCTCTCAGAATCCTCCATCTCCTCCCTCTCATCCCTGCTCCTTCATTTCAGCTGCTCAGATACCTAGTAGACGAAGCTTTGAGGCGACAATTGGAGCTGGAGGTCCTTTTTTCGCCCTAGCAATGTCTGCTCTCCGGCCGCCTTATGACTTTGCTGCGAAGCTGCTTCGGCCAATTCGGCTGGAGCGACTGCAATTTCGCGGCTATGGGAGCTGCTCAGTGCCCCATTTGAGTGTTACAGACGCTCATGCAGTCTAATCCGCTACTCTGCCCCCTCCAGAGGTCAGCTTAGGAGGTCAGCCTACTGGAGGGGGGCAGGCTATTCTCTTCAAGTTAATTCGGGACCACCCGACCCCCATCCTTAGTACTTCAGAAGCAGCTCTCTCCTGATTCCCTTCTTCCGAGCCCCACCCACTTCCTCCTGCCTCTCAGAATCCTCCATCTCCTCCCTCTCATCCCTGCTCCTTCATTTCAGCTGCTCAGATACCTAGTAGACGAAGCTTTGAGGCGACAATTGGAGCTGGAGGTCCTTTTTTTCGCCCTAGCAATGTCTGCTCTCCGGCCCGCCTTATGACTTTGCTGCGAAGCTGCTTCGGCCAATTCGGCTGGAGCGACTGCAATTTCGCGGCTATGGGAGCTGCTCAGTGCCCCATTTGAGTGTTACAGACGCTCATGCAGTCTAATCCGCTACTCTGCCCCCTCCAGAGGTCAGACTTAGGAGGTCAGCCTACTGGAGGGGGGCAGGCTATTCTCTTCAAGTTAATTCGGGACCACCCGACCCCCATCCTTAGTACTTCAGAAGCAGCTCTCTCCTGATTCCCTTCTTCCGAGCCCCACCCACTTCCTCCTGCCTCTCAGAATCCTCCATCTCCTCCCTCTCATCCCTGCTCCTTCATTTCAGCTGCTCAGATACCTAGTAGACGAAGCTTTGAGGCGACAATTGGAGCTGGAGGTCCTTTTTTCGCCCCTAGCAATGTCTGCTCTCCGGCCGCCTTATGACTTTGCTGCGAAGCTGCTTCGGCCAATTCGGCTGGAGCGACTGCAATTTCGCGGCTATGGGAGCTGCTCAGTGCCCCATTTGAGTGTTACAGACGCTCATGCAGTCCTAATCCGCTACTCTGCCCCCTCCAGAGGTCAGCTTAGGAGGTCAGCCTACTGGAGGGGGCAGGCTATTCTCTTTCAAGTTAATTCGGGACCACCCGACCCCCATCCTTAGTACTTCAGAAGCAGCTCTCTCCTGATTCCCTTCTTCCGAGCCCCACCCACTTCCCTCCTGCCTCTCAGAATCCTCCATCTCCTCCCTCTCATCCCTGCTCCTTCATTTCAGCTGCTCAGATACCTAGTAGACGAAGCTTTGAGGCGACAATTGGAGCTGGAGGTCCTTTTTTCGCCCTAGCAATGTCTGCTCTCCGGCCCGCCTTATGACTTTGCTGCGAAGCTGCTTCGGCCAATTCGGCTGGAGCGACTGCAATTTCGCGGCTATGGGAGCTGCTCAGTGCCCCCATTTGAGTGTTACAGACGCTCATGCAGTCTAATTCCGCTACTCTGCCCCCTCCAGAGGTCAGCTTAGGAGGTCAGCCTACTGGAGGGGGGCAGGCTATTCTCTTCAAGTTAATTCGGGACCACCCGACCCCCATCCTTAGTACTTCAGAAGCAGCTCTCTCCTGATTCCCTTCTTCCGAGCCCCACCCACTTCCTCCTGCCTCTCAGAATCCTCCATCTCCTCCCTCTCATCCCTGCTCCTTCATTTCAGCTGCTCAGATACCTAGTAGACGAAGCTTTGAGGCGACAATTGGAGCTGGGAGGTCCTTTTTTCGCCCTAGCAATGTCTGCTCTCCGGCCGCCTTATGACTTTGCTGCGAAGCTGCTTCGGCCAATTCGGCTGGAGCGACTGCAATTTCGCGGCTATGGGAGCTGCTCAGTGCCCCATTTGAGTGTTACAGACGCTCATGCAGTCTAATCCGCTACTCTGCCCCCTCCAGAGGTCAGCTTAGGAGGTCAGCCTACTGGAGGGGGGCAGGCTATTCTCTTCAAGTTAATTCGGGACCACCCGACCCCCATCCTTAGTACTTCAGAAGCAGCTCTCTCCTGATTCCCTTCTTCCGAGCCCCACCCACTTCCTCCTGCCTCTCAGAATCCTCCATCTCCTCCCTCTCATCCCTGCTCCTTCATTTCAGCTGCTCAGAAACCTAGTAGACGAAGCTTTGAGGCGACAATTGGAGCTGGAGGTCCTTTTTTCGCCCTAGCAATGTCTGCTCTCCGGCCGCCTTATGACTTTGCTGCGAAGCTGCTTCGGCCAATTCGGCTGGAGCGACTGCAATTTCGCGGCTATGGGAGCTGCTCAGTGCCCCATTTGAGTGTTACAGACGCTCATGCAGTCTAATCCGCTACTCTGCCCCCTCCAGAGGTCAGCTTAGGAGGTCAGCCTACTGGAGGGGGGCAGGCTATTCTCTTCAAGTTAATTCGGGACCACCCGTACCCCATCCTTAGTACTTCAGAAGCAGCTCTCTCCTGATTCCCTTCTTCCGAGCCCCACCCACTTCCTCCTGCCTCTCAGAATCCTCCATCTCCTCCCTCTCATCCCTGCTCCTTCATTTCAGCTGCTCAGATACCTAGTAGACGAAGCTTTGAGGCGACAATTGGAGCTGGAGGTCCTTTTTTCGCCCTAGCAATGTCTGCTCTCCGGCCGCCTTATGACTTTGCTGCGAAGCTGCTTCGGCCAATTCGGCTGGAGCGACTGCAATTTCGCGGCTATGGGAGCTGCTCAGTGCCCCATTTGAGTGTTACAGACGCTCATGCAGTCTAATCCGCCTACTCTGCCCCCTCCAGAGGTCAGCTTAGGAGGTCAGCCTACTGGAGGGGGGCAGGCTATTCTCTTCAAGTTAATTCGGGAACCACCCGACCCCCATCCTTAGTACTTCAGAAGCAGCTCTCTCCTGATTCCCTTCTTCCGAGCCCCACCCACTTCCTCCTGCCTCACAGAATCCTCCATCTCCTCCCTCTCATCCCTGCTCCTTCATTTCAGCTGCTCAGAAACCTAGTAGACGAAGCTTTGAGGCGCTAATTGGAGCTGGAGGTCCTTTTTTCGCCCTAGCAATGTCTGCTCTCCGGCCGCCTTATGACTTTGCTGCGAAGCTGCTTCGGCCAATTCGGCTGGAGCGACTGCAATTTCGCGGCTATGGGAGCTGCTCAGTGCCCCATTTGAGTGTTACAGACGCTCATGCAGTCTAATCCGCTACTCTGCCCCCTCCAGAGGTCAGCTTAGGAGGTCAGCCTACTGGAGGGGGGCAGGCTATTCTCTTCAAGTTAATTCGGGACCACCCGACCCCATCCTTAGTACTTCAGAAGCAGCTCTCTCCTGATTCCCTTCTTCCGAGCCCCACCCACTTCCTCCTGCCTCTCAGAATCCTCCATCTCTCCCTCTCATCCCTGCTCCTTCATTTCAGCTGCTCAGATACCTAGTAGACGAAGCTTTGAGGCGACAATTGGAGCTGGAGGTCCTTTTTTCCGCCCTAGCAATGTCTGCTCTCCGGCCCGCCTTATGACTTTGCTGCGAAGCTGCTTCGGCCAATTCGGCTGGAGCGACTGCAATTTCGCGGCTATGGGAGCTGCTCAGTGCCCCATTTGAGTGTTACAGACGCTCATGCAGTCTAATCCGCTACTCTGCCCCCTCCAGAGGTCAGCTTAGGAGGTCAGCCTACTGGAGGGGGGCAGGCTATTCTCTTCAAGTTAATTCGGGACCACCCGACCCCCATCCTTAGTACTTCAGAAGCAGCTCTCTCCTGATTCCCATCTTCCGAGCCCCACCCACTTCCTCCTGCCTCTCAGAATCCTCCATCTCCTCCCTCTCATCCCTGCTCCTTCATTTCAGCTGCTCAGATACCTAGTAGACGAAGCTTTGAGGCGACAATTGGAGCTGGAGGTCCTTTTTTCGCCCTAGCAATGTCTGCTCTCCGGCCGCCTTATGACTTTGCTGCGAAGCTGCTTCGGCCAATTCGGCTGGAGCGACTGCAATTTTCGCGGCTATGGGAGCTGCTCAGTGCCCCATTGAGTGTTACAGACGCTCATGCAGTCTAATCCGCTACTCTGCCCCCTCCAGAGGTCAGCTTAGGAGGTCAGCCTACTGGAGGGGGGCAGGCTATTCTCTTCAAGTTAATTCGGGACCACCCGACCCCCATCCTTAGTACTTCAGAAGCAGCTCTCTCCTGATTCCCTTCTTCCGAGCCCCACCCACTTCCTCCTGCCTCTCAGAATCCTCCATCTCCTCCCTCTCATCCCTGCTCCTTCATTTCAGCTGCCTCAGATACCTAGTAGACGAAGCTTTGAGGCGACAATTGGAGCTGGAGGTCCTTTTTTCGCCCTAGCAATGTCTGCTCTCCGGCCGCCTTATGACTTTGCTGCGAAGCTGCTTCGGCCAATTCGGCTGGAGCGACTGCAATTTCGCGGCTATGGGAGCTGCTCAGTGCCCCATTTGAGTGTTACAGACGCTCATGCAGTCTAATCCGCTACTCTGCCCCCTCCAGAGGTCAGCTTAGGAGGTCAGCCTACTGGAGGGGGGCAGGCTATTCTCTTCAAGTTAATTCGGGACCACCCGACCCCCATCCTTAGTACTTCAGAAGCAGCTCTCTCCTGATTCCCTTCTTCCTGAGCCCCACCCACTTCCTCCTGCCTCTCAGAATCCTCCATCTCCTCCCTCTCATCCCTGCTCCTTCATTTCAGCTGCTCAGATACCTAGTAGACGAAGCTTTGAGGCGACAATTGGAGCTGGAGGTCCTTTTTTCGCCCTAGCAATGTCTTGCTCTCCGGCCGCCTTATGACTTTTGCTGCGAAGCTGCTTCGGCCAATTCGGCTGGAGCGACTGCAATTTCGCGGCTATGGGAGCTGCTCAGTGCCCCATTTGAGTGTTACAGGACGCTCATGCAGTCTAATCCGCTACTCTGCCCCCTCCAGAGGTCAGCCTTAGGAGGTCAGCCTACTGGAGGGGGGGCAGGCTATTCTCTTCAAGTTAATTCGGACCACCCGACCCCCATCCTTAGTACTTCAGAAGCAGCTCTCTCCTGATTCCCTTCTTCCGAGCCCCCACCCACTTCCTCCTGCCTCTCAGAATCCTCCATCTCCTCCCTCTCATCCCTGCTCCTTCATTTCAGCTGCTCAGATACCTAGTAGACGAAGCTTTGAGGCGACAATTGGAGCTGGAGGTCCTTTTTTCGCCCTAGCAATGTCTGCTCTCCTCTTCCGGCCGCCTTATGACTTGCTGCGAAGCTGCTTCGGCCAATTCGGCTGGAGCGACTGCAATTTCGCGGCTATGGGAGCTGCTCAGTGCCCCATTTGAGTGTTACAGACGCTCATGCAGTCCTAATCCGCTACTCTGCCCCCTCCAGAGGTCAGCTTAGGAGGTCAGCCTACTGGAGGGGGGCAGGCTATTCTCTCAAGTTAATTCGGGACCACCCGACCCCCATCCTTAGTACTTCAGAAGCAGCTCTCTCCTGATTCCCTTCTTCCGAGCCCCACCCACTTCCTCCTGCCTCTCAGAATCCTCCATCTCCTCCCTCTCATCCCTGCTCCTTCATTTCAGCTGCTCAGAAACCTAGTAGACGAAGCTTTGAGGCGACAATTGGAGCTGGAGGTCCTTTTTTCGCCCCTAGCAATGTCTGCTCTCCGGGCCGCCTTATGACTTTGCTGCGAAGCTGCTTCGGCCAATTCGGCTGGAGCGACTGCAATTTCGCGGCTATGGGAGCTGCTCAGTGCCCCATTTGAGTGTTACAGACGCTCATGCAGTCTATATCCGCTACTCTGCCCCCTCCAGAGGTCAGCTTAGGAGGTCAGCCTACTGGAGGGGGCAGGCTATTCTCTTCAAGTTAATTCGGGACCACCGACCCCCATCCTTAGTACTTCAGAAGCAGCTCTCTCCTGATTCCCTTCTTCCGAGCCCCACCCCTTCCTCTCCTCCTGCCTCTCAGAATCCTCCATCTCCTCCCTCTCATCCCTGCTCCTTCATTTCAGCTGCTCAGATACCTAGTAGACGAAGCTTTGAAGGCGGACAATTGGAGCTGGAGGTCCTTTTTTCGCCCTAGCAATGTCTGCTCTCCGGCCGCCTATGACTTTGCTGCGAAGCTGCTTCGGCCAATTCGGCTAGGAGCGACTGCAATTTCGCGGCTATGGGAGCTGCTCAGTGCCCCATTTGAGTGTTACAGACGCTCATGCAGTCTAATTCCGCTACTCTGCCCTCCTCCAGAGGTCAGCTTAGGAGGTCAGCCTACTGGAGGGGGGCAGGCTATTCTCTTCAAGTTAATTCGGGACCACCCGACCCCCATCCTTAGTACTTCAGAAGCAGCTCTCTCCTGATCCCTTCTTCCGAGCCCCCCACTTCCACTTCCTCCTGCCTCTCAGAATCCTCCATCTCCTCCCTCTCATCCCTGCTCCTTCATTTCAGCTGCTCATATACCTAGTAGACGAAGCTTTGAGGACGACAATTGAGTGGCGGTCTCTTTTTTCAGCACTCAGAGCGATGTCTGCTCTCCGGCCGCCTTATGAATTTGCTGCGGAAGCCTGCTTTCGGCCATTCGGACTGGAGCGGACTGCCACTTTCGAGCTATGGGAGCTGCTCAGTGCCCAATTGAGTATACAGAAGCTCATGCAGTCTAATCCGCTACTCTGCCCCATCAGAGGTAAGCTTAGGAGGTCAGCCTATGGAGGGGGGCAGCGCTATTCCTTCAAGTAATTCGGGACACCCGACCCCCATCCTTAGGACTTCAAAAGCCGCTCTTCTCCTGATTCCCTTCTTCCGAGCCCAACCCATTACTCCGCCTCTCATAATCCTCCATCCTCCTCTCATCCCGCTCCTTCATTTCAGATGCTCAGATACCTCGTAGCGAGAAGCTTTTGTTGAGGCGACAATTGGAGCTGGAGTGGGGCCCTTTTTTCGCACCCTAGAAATGTCTGTCTCCGGCCGCCTTATGATTTGCTGCGAAAGCTGCTTCGGGCCATTTTTTTTTTTGTAGGCTGGAGCGACTGCACCATTTCGCGGCTATGGAGCTGCTCCGTGCCCCATTGAGTGTTACCGACGCTCATGCAGTATATCCGACTCTGCCCCCTCAGAGTCAGTCTTAGGCAGGTCAGCCTACTGGAGGGGGGACAGGCTATTCTCTCAAGTTAATTCGGGACCACCCGACGTCGGGTATTTAGTACTTCTTTGAGGGTCGTTTGAAACAAGAAAATCCTGTTTGAATTGTTCGTTTGATTCATTTCTTAGATTTAATCGGAGATAACCCTTGATGTCAATCGACTGGGTTTCCTCTTTGAATCAGTCGGGCATCAAACCTACCGATGAGATCCGTTTGAAACAAGGTTTGTTGTTCAACATGGGACTCAAACCATGTTCAAATAGATCTTAACAGCAGTCTCAACGTGGCCCTTGAAAAAGGTTTGAAACAAGGTTGGTTGTTTCAAACATGACTCCACCATGTCAAATAGATCGTTTTTTCGTAAAGCAATGCAAGCACTGAAAGGGAGAGGCGCATATTTGGACAGCAGGAGCTCTTCGATCTTGTTACAGGAAATG
>JACBWV010000155.1:0-47199 GCA_013435795.1 Chlamydomonas sp. ICE-L
TTAAGGGGGCCCTACAATTGGGGCGAACCCAAAATTGAAAACAAGCTTCTCTATGGGCTGCCAGGAGGTCCGCAGATGTCTGCAAGTGCATGATCCAGGGTGGTGAATTGAGTTCAGGGCCCAGGCGAACTATGGCGCAGTGGGCATTGTGGGCGGCTGCAAACGAAGGTACGGCGAATGTCTGCAGATGCTGATGATCCGGGTGGGGATTGAGTACAGGGTTTAGGCGGATAAATTCGATAGCGCGAAGCTGCGTTGGTGTGGGATGCCCAAGGAAGAGTCATAAGCATATGTATTTGCTAAAGCTTCCTCAGGATCCACCGCAGTCGCTGGCACTTGGTTCAGGCTGGGGCTCTGGGACCAGACCTGATCCATCGAGAGACAGCGGGCGCATTGTGGGTCGCTACCAGGGCAGGTCCCGCAGATGTCTCCTCAACTAGCTGCCTGATGATCCAGACCGGTGGCTGGAATTGGAGTTCAAGGGCCAGGGCGCAAAAACTTTCGCCCAGCAGGGCACTGTGGGCGGCTGCCAAGGCAGGTCACGCAGCTGTCTGCAAGTGCTGATTGACCCAGAGGTGGCTGGAATTGAGTCCGGGCCCGGGCCGCGGCGAACTCTAACGGAAAGCAGGGATTGTGTGCGGACGCAAAGGAGGTAACGCAGATGTACTGCAACTGCTCAGGGATCCAGGAGGTCGCTGGACTTGAGTCAGGGGCCCCGGCGAACTTAGCGTCAGCAGGGCCTTGTGGGGGGCTGCCAATGAAGGCATGTCCGATGTCCGCAAGATGCTGTGGATCCCGCGGTGGCTGGAATGAGTTCAGGGCTGGGACGAACTCTGTCACAGCAGGGCCTTGCGGGCGGATGCTGCTAAGCAGGTCACGCAGATGTCTGCAGCTGCTGAGGTCAGAGGGGCTTGACATGAGTTCTGGGCCATTGGTGAAACGTGACAGCGCTGTGTCTCGTGTTAGGCAGGACACGTTTCTTTATTGCCACCGTAGAGCAAGTATTTATCCACTCTCTCAAACTTTCGCAATATGTTCAGTTTGCTCAAGCGAAATATCGCTGCGTGTGCCCATAAGCAGATGTAGCATAACTATTTGGATTATGAGGCATGAAATGATATGATGCGCACGATGAGCGACAGCACTTTGACTTTTCAGGCTACTTTGAAGATGTAACTTCTATGTCTTACAGTCCTGAAATGTTTGCTGTCAATCTCCTAAAGCAATATTTTGTTGCCCGCAGTGAACAAGATCGGTTACACACCAACTTGCCATGAAACGTGATTCCTAATTAAGAAAAACTTTTTAGGACAATGCGCACCAGTGCAACTTGCCCCATGCTCCTCGGGACGGGAATTGACTGGTTTCGGTCTGGTTGTCGAATCGCCAATCCGCAGAGTAGTAAATCTTGGTTGGCGAGTGAGTGAGTAGTTCCATACAGGCTTAACTTCTGCTCTTGCAAATTAAAAAAATCGCCGGGTGCACGGCAGGAAAACCCATCTGCTATACGCTTTACGATTATCGCCCAGGCAAGTGCGCCTTGTCGCTTGCATCCAGACAAGTTCCGCTTGTCGCTTCAGGATACTCCCGGCAAGTGCCGCTTAACTCTTACCGCTTGCGCTACCGCCAGGCAAGTGCCGCTTCCGTCGCTTGCAGATTACGCCAGGCAAGTTCCGTTGTCGCGTGCCATTTTGGCAAGGTGCCACTTAAAGGCTTACGCTTGAGTTACGACAGGCAAGTGAACAACCAAGGTTTATAGGGTTATCCACAATGCATTGTTATTTATACCATCTGTGTCTTGTACACAACATGTTTCATCAAACATGCATTCGCACAAGCGATCATTCTAACGTTTCCCCATGACACATCTTGATCGTATTGCCCTATATCTTCCAACCAAGATTGTATTAGTGTGTAAAATCTGCACGCACAGATTTTCTGGATGGCCCTTACCGATTGATCCAACCACCACAGCGAGTTGGGAGAGAGATGATGGCAAAAGGGGGGCGCACGACCTTCTAGCAGCATGCTTGGTGTCCAATCCCTTGTACAGGTTAAGGGGGCCCTACAATTGAGGGCGAACCAAAATGAAAACAAGCTCTCCTATGTGGCTGCCAAGGAAGGTCACGCAGATATCTGCAAGCTGCTGATGGATCCAGAAGTGGCTGGAATTGAGTACAGGGCCGTGGCAAACTCTAGCGACTGCAAGGCCTTGTGGGCGGCTGCCAGTGGAAGGTCATGCAGATGTCTGCAAGCTGCCGATGAACCAGCGGTGGCTGGATTTGAGTTCAGGCCCTGGCGGACACTGCGACAGTGGGGTTGGTGTGGTCTGCAATGCAGGTCAGCAGATGTCTGCAAGCTGCTGATGGATCAGAAGTGGGCTGGACTTGAGTACAGGGCCGTGGCAAACTCTAGCGACAACTGGGCTTGCAGGCCGGTGCCTATGCAGGTCACGCAGTTGTCTGCAAGCTGCTTGATGGATCAGAGTGGCTGGACTTGAGTACAGGGCTGTGGCGAACCTTAGCGACAGCTGGGCTTGGCAGTCGGCTGCAATGGAAGGTACACAGATGTCTGCAAGGTGCTATGGATCCAGCGTGGTGGACTTGAGTTCAGGGCCCGGGCAAACTCTAGAATCAGCTGGGCATTGGTGGTGGCGCCAAGGAAGGTCCGCACGAGTATTGCAAGCTGCTGATGGATACAGAAGTGGCTGGACTTGTGTACGAGGCGTGGCGAACTATAGCGACAGCTGGCCTGGCAGGCGGCTGCGAAAGGAAGGTCCACACAGATGTCTGCAAGTGCTGATGGAACTCCAGCGGTGGTGAATTGAGTTCAGAGCCCTGGCGAACTCTAGCGAAAGCAGGGCCTTGTGGGTGGTTGCACAGGAAGGTCACGCAGATGTCTGCAAGCTGCTGATGGATCCAGAGGTGGCTGGACTTGAGTACAGGGCCGTGGCGAACTCTAGCGAAAGCAGGGCCTTGTGGGTGGCTGCACAGGAAGGTCACGCAGATGTATGCAAGCTGCTGATGGATCCAGAGGTGGCTGGACTTGAGTACTGGCCGTGGCGAACTCTAGCGACAGCAGGGCCGTGCGTGAGGTGTTGCAGAGGAAGGTCACGCAGATGTCTGCAAGCTGCTGATGGATCCAGAGGTGGCTGGACTTGAGTACAGGGCCGTGGCGAACTTAGCGACAGCTGGGGCCTTGAAGGCGGCTGCCTATGCAGGTCACGCAGATTTATGCAAGCTGCTGATGGATCCAGAAGTGGCTGGAATTGAGTACAGGGCCGTGGCGAACTCTAGCGACAGCAAGGCCTTGTGGGCGGCTGCCATGGAAGGTCATGCAGATGTCTGCAAGCTGCTGATGGATCCAGCGGTGGCTGGATTTGAATTCAGGGCCCTGGCGAACACTAGCGACAGCTGGGTCTTGTGTGCGTCTGCCAATGCAGGTACGCAGATGTTGCAAGCTGCGATGGATCCAGAAGTGGCTGGACTTGAGTACAGGCCGTGGGCAAACTCTAGCGACAACTGGGCCTTGTAGGCGGCGCCTATGCAGGTTAGCAGATTTCTGCAAGCTGCTGATGATCCAGAAGTGGCTGGACACTCTCGATTACAGGGGGCTGTGGCGAACTTTAGCGACAGCTGGGCCTTGCAGTCGGCTGCAATGGAAGGTCACACAGATGTCTGCAAGCTGCTGATGGATCCAGCGATGGCTGGACTTGAGTTCAGGGCCCGGGCAAAATCTAGAATCAGCTGGGCATTGGTGGTGGCTGCCAAGGAAGGTCACGCAGATGTATGCAAGCTGCTGATGGATCCAGAAGTGGCTGGACTTGTGTACAGGGCCGTGGCGAACTCTAGCGACAGCTGGGCCTTGCAGGCGGCTGCAAAGGAAGGTCACACAGATGTCTGCAAGCTGCTGATGGATCCAGCGGTGGCTGGAATTGAGTTCAGAGCCCTGGCGAAATCTAGCGAAAGCAGGGCCTTGTGGGTGGCTGCACAGGAAGGTCACGCAGATGTCTGCAAGCTGCTGATGGATCCAGAGGAAGCTGGACTTGAGTACAGGGCCGTGGCGAACTCTAGCGAAAGCAGTGCCTTGTGGGTAGCTGTACAGGAAGGTCACGCAGATGTATGCAAGCTGCTGATGGATCCAGAGGTGGCTGGACTTGAGTACTGGGCCGTGGCGAACTCTAGCGACAGCAGGGCCTTGCGTGAGGCTGCAGAGGAAGGTCACGCAGATGTCTGCAAGCTGCTGATGGATCCAGAGGTGGCTGGACTTGAGTACAGGGCCGTGGCGAACTCTAGCGACAGCTGGGCCTTGAAGGCGGCTGCCTATGCAGGTCACGCAGATGTATGCAAGCTGCTGATGGATCCAGAGGTTGCTGGACTTGAGTACAGGGCCAGGGCGAACAATGACAACAGCAGTGCCTTGCGTGAGGCTGCAAAGAAAGGTCACGCAGATGTCTGCAAGCTGCTCATGGATCCAGAGGTGGCTGGACTCAAGTACAGGGCCAGGGCTAACAATATCAACAGCAGGGCCTTGCGTGAGGCTGCACAGGAAGGTCACGCAGATGTCTGCAAGCTGCTGATGGATCCAGAGGTGGCTGGACTCAAGTACAGGGCCAGGGCGAGCCATATCAACAGCAGTGCATTGTGGGCGGCTGCAAAGGAAGGTCACTCAGATGTCTGCAAGCTGCTGATGGATCCAGAGGTGGCTGGACTTGAGTATAGGGCCCGGGCGAACTCTATCGACAGCAAGGCTTTGTGGGCGGTTGCCAAGGCAGGTCACTCAGATGTCTGCAAGCTGCTGATGGATACAGCGGTGGCTGGACTAGAGTTCAGGGCCCGGGCGAACTCTGTCGACAGCAAGGCCTTGAGGGCGGCTGCAAAGGCAGGTCACGCAGATGTCTGCAAGCTGCTCATGGATCCAGAGGTGACTGGAATTGAGTTCAGGGCCCAGGCGAACTCTGTCGACAGCAGGGCCTTGAGGGCGGCTGCAAAGGCAGGTCACGCAGATGTCTGCAAGCTGCTCATGTGATCCAGCGGTGGCTGTCCCCGAGTTCAGGGCAATTGTGGAACTTGACAGCAACTGGGTCTTGTGTTAGGCAAGACACGTTTCTTGCCACCGTAGAGCAAGTATTTATTTATTCTCCACAAACTTTTCAGAAATGTGTTCAGTTTGCTCAAGCGAAAATATAGCTATGTGTGCCCAATAATTCCAGATGTAGCATAAATGTTATTTGATTCTGAGTCAGGAACTCTTTGAAAATGATTATTGATGCGCACGATGTGAGCCAGCACTTTGACTTTTCAGGCTACTTTGAAGATGTAACTTCTATGTCTTTACAGATCGGTTACAAAACTTGATGAAAATTGAATTCCTTAATGTAAGAAAGTAAGACAATTTGCACCAGTACATTTGTTCCTGCCTCCCGGTGGGATTTTGACTGGTTTTGGAGCCTTGTCTGGTCGGAATCGCAATTCCGCGGAGAGCTAAATCTCTGGTTGGCGAGTGAGTGAGTCGTTCGTACGGATCTAACTTCTGCTTTGAAAATTCAAAAAAATCGCCGGGAGACAGGAACACCCATTCAGTACCGCTTGCAGATACCGCCAGGCAAGTGCAACCAAGGGTTTATAGGGTTTATCCCAACTCAGTATTTATTTATACCATCCTGTGCGCTTGTGCACACATGTTCATAGAACATTGCATTCGCACACGCGATCATTCCTAACGCGAGCATTCGCACACGCGATCATTCCTAACGTTTCCCCATGACATTCTTGAACGCATTGCTCTATTCTCTTCCAAACCCAAGATTGTATTAGTGTGTAAAACTCTGCACAACAGATTTTCTGGATGGCCCTTTACAGGACTGATCCAACCACCACAGCAAGTTGGCGAGATGATGGCGAAAGGGGGGCGCGCCGACCTTCTAGCAGTATGCTTGGTGTCCAATCCTCTTGTACAGGTTAAGGGGGCCCTACAATTGAGGGCGAACCAAAATGAAAACAAGCTTCTCTATGTGGCTGCCAAGGCAGGTCACGCAGATGTCTGCAAGCTGATGATGGATCCAGCGGTGGCCGGAATTGAGTTCAGGGCCGTTGCGAACTCTAGCAACAGCAGGGCCTTGTGGGAGGCTGCGATTGAAGGTCACTCAGATGTCTGCAAGCTGCTGATGGATCCAGCGGTGGCTGGAATTGAGTTCAGGGCCCTGGCGAACTCTAGCGAAAGCAGGGCCTTGTGGGCGGCTGCACAGGAAGGTCACGCAGATGTCTGCAAGCTGCTGATGGATCCAGAGGTGGCTGGACATGAGTTCAGGGCCCAGGCGAACTCTAGCGACAGCTGGGCATTGTGGGCGGCTGCCAATGAAGGTCACGCAGATGTCTGCAAGCTGCTGATTGATCCAGCGGTGGCTGGAATTGAGTTCAGAGCCTTGGCGACCTCTAGCGACAGCATGGCCTTGTGTGAGGCTGCCAGTGAAGGTCACGCAGATGTCTGCAAGCTGCTCATGGATCCAGCAGTGGCTGGACTTGAGTTCAGGGCCAGGGCTAACTCTAGAGACAGCAGGGCCTTGTGGGCGGCTGCAAAGAAGGGTCACGCAGATGTTTGCAAGCTTCTGATGGATCCATCGGTGGCTGGACTTGAGTTCAGGGCCAGGGCGAACTCTAACGACAGCAGGGCCTTGGGGGCGGCTGCCAAGGAAGGTCGTGCAGATGTCTGCAAGCTTCTCATGGATCCAGCGGTGGCTGGACTTGAGTTCAGGGCCCGGGCGAACTCTAGAGACAGCAGGGCCTTGTGGGCGGCTGCAAAGGAGGGTCACGCCGATGTCTGCTTGCTGCTGATGGATCCAGAGGCGGCTGGCCCCGAGTACAGGGCCATTGTGAAACTTGACAGCAACTGTGTCTTGTGTTAGGAAAGACACGTTTCTTTCTTGCCAGATGTAGCAGAAATATTTGATTATGAGGCAGGAACTCTTTGAAAATGATTATTGATGCGCACGATGTGAGACAGCACTTTGACTTTTCAGGCTACTTTGAAGATGTAACTTCTATGTCTTTACAGTCCTTGAATGTTTTGAGTCAATCTCATGAAGACAATAAATGGGCGTTCCTTTTGACTGGTTGCTAAACATGGTATGGAGCGGATTTGTGATTCTTTGGTGCTTATGTCTCAAGCTAGCGAGTCGCTCAAGAGTCTCTAAATCCTGATTATAAATTTAAAAAAATCGGCCGGGAGGCAGGAACGCCCATTAATATCTGTTGTATTGACAATATCGGTTACAAAACTTGATGAAACTTGAATTCCTTAATGTAAGAAAGAAAGAAAGACGATTTGCACCAGTACATTTGTTCCTGCCTCCAGGATGGATTTTGACTGGTTTCGGAGCCTTGTCTGGTCGGAATCGCAATTCCACGGAGAGTTAAATATCTGGTTGGCGAGTGAGTGAGTCGTTCATACGGATCTAACTTCTGCTTTGAAAATTCAAAAAAATCGCCGGGAGACAGGAACACCCATTCTGAACCGCTTGCAGATACCGCCAGGCAAGTGCAACCAAGGGTTTATAGGGTTTATAGGGTTTATAGGGTTTATCCCAACTCAGTATTTATTTATACCATCCTGTGCGCTTGAACACACATGTTCATCGAACATGCATTCGCACACGCGATCATTCCTAACGTTTCCCCTTGACATTCTTGATCGGATTGCCCTATTATCTTCCAACCCCAAGATTGTATTAGTGTGTAAAACTCTGCACAAAAGATTTTCTAGATGGCCCCTTACCGGACTGATCCAACCACCACAGCGAGTTGGAGAGATGATGGCGAAAGGGGGGCGCGCCGATCTTCTAGCAGTATGCTTGGTGTCCAATCCTCTTGTACAGGGGGCCCTACAATTGAGGGCGAACCAAAATGAAAACAAGCTTCTCTATGTTGCTGCAAAGGCAGGTCACGCAGATGTCTGCAAGCTGCTCATGGATCCAGCGGTGGCTGGACTTGAGTTCAGGGCCAGGGCGAACTATAGAGACAGCAGGGCCTTGTGTGAGGCTGCAAGGGAAGGTCACGCAGATGTCTGCAAGCTGCTCATGGATCCAGAGGTGGCTGGAATTGAGTATAGGGCCCGGACGAACTCTACGCAAAGCTGGGCATTGTGGCTGGCTGCCAAGGAAGGTCACGCAGATGTCTGCAAGCTGATCATGGATCCAGAGGTGCCTGGACTTGAGTTCAGGGCCCAGGCGAACTCTAGCGACAGCTGGGCATTGCGTGAGGCTGTAGAGGCAGGTCACGCAGATGTCTGCAAGCTGCTAATGGATCCAGCGGTGGCTGGAATTGAGTTCAGGGCCCGGGCGAACTCTGTCAACAGCAGGGCCTTGTGGGTGGCTGCACAAGAAGGTCACGCAGATGTCTGCAAGCTGCTGATGGATCTAGCGGTGACTCGAATTGAGTTCAGGGCCGTGGCGAACTCTAGAGACAGCTGGGCATTGTCTCTGGCTTCCAAGGAAGGTCATGCAGATGTCTGCAAGCTGCTCATGGATCCAGCATTGGCTGGACTTGAGTTCAGAGCCCTGGCAAACTCTAGCAACAGCTGGGCCTTGCGTGAGGCTGCAAAAGAAGGTCACGCAGATGTATGCAAGCTGCTGATGGATCCAGAGGTGGCTGGAATTGAGTTCAGGGCCCGGGCGAACTCTAGCGACAGCAGGGCGCTGGCTGCCAAGGCAGGTCACGCAGATGTCTGCGTGCTGCTGATGGATCCAGAGGTGTCTGGAATTGAGTTCAGGGCCCGGGCGAACCATATCAACAGCAATGCCTTGTGGGCGGCTGCGAAGGCCGGTCACGCAGATGTCTGCAAGCTGCTGATGGATCCAGCAGTGGCTGGACTTGAGTACATGGCCAGGGCGAACTCTAGTGACAGCAGGGCCTTGTGGGCGTCTTCAAAGGAAGGTCACGCAGATGTCTGCAAGCTGCTCATGGATCCAGCGGTGTCTGGACTCAAGCACATGGCCGGGGCGAACAATATCAACAGCAGGCCCTTGGGAATGTCTGCCAAGGCAGGTCACGCAGATGTCTGCAAGATGCTCATGGATCCAGAGGTGGCTGGAGTTCAGTTCAGGGCCCAGGCGAACTCTAGTGACAGCAGGGCCTTGTGGGCGGCTGCCAAGGCTGGTCACGCAGATGTCTGCAAGCTGCTGATGGATCCAGAGGTGTCTGGACTTGAGTTCAGGGCCCTTGCGAACTCTAGCGACAGCATGGCATTGTGGGCGGCTGCCAAGGCAGGTCACGCAGATGTCTGCAAGCTGCTGATGGATCCAGAGGTGGCTGGACTTGAGTTCAGGGCCCGGGCGAACTCTAGCGACAGCAGGGCCTTGTGGGCGGCTGCGAAGAACGGTCACGCAGATGTCTGCAAGCTGCTGATGGATCCAGCGGTGACCGGAATTGAGTTCAGGGCCCTGGCAAACTCTAGCGACAGCATGGCATTGTGGGAGGCTGCCAAGGAAGGTCACGCAGATGTCTGCAAGCTGCTAATGGATCCAGCGGTGGCTGGAATTGAGTTCAGGGCCCGGGCGAACTCTGTCAACAGCAGGGCCTTGTGGGTGGCTGCACAGGAAGGTCACGCAGATGTCTGCAAGCTGCTGATGGATCTAGCGGTGACTGGAATTGAGTTCAGGGCCGTGGCGAACTCTAGAGACAGCTGGGCATTGTCTCTGGCTTCCAAGGAAGGTCATGCAGATGTCTGCAAGCTGCTCATGGATCCAGCATTGGCTGGACTTGAGTTCAGAGCCCTGGCAAACTCTAGCAACAGCTGGGCCTTGCGTGAGGCTGCAAAAGAAGGTCACGCAGATGTATGCAAGCTGCTGATGGATCCAGAGGTGGCTGGAATTGAGTTCAGGGCCCGGGCGAACTCTAGCGACAGCAGGGCGCTGGCTGCCAAGGCAGGTCACGCAGATGTCTGCGTGCTGCTGATGGATCCAGAGGTGTCTGGAATTGAGTTCAGGTCCCGGGCGAACCATATCAACAGCAGGCCTTGTGGGCGGCTGCCAAGGCAGGTCACGCAGATGTCTGCAAGCTGCTGATGGATCCAGAGGTGGCTGGAATTGAGTTCAGGGCCCTGGCGAACTCTAGCGACAGCTGGGCCTTGCGTGAGGCTGCGAAGGCCGGTCACGCAGATGTCTGCAAGCTGCTGATGGATCCAGCAGTGGCTGGACTTGAGTACATGGCCAGGGCGAACTCTAGTGACAGCAGGGCCTTGTGGGCGTCTTCAAAGGAAGCACATGGCCAGGGCGAACAATATCAACAGCAGGCCCTTGGGGTCGTCTGCCAAGGCAGGTCACGCAGATGTCTGCAAGATGCTCATGGATCCAGAGGTGGCTGGAGTTCAGTTCAGGGCCCAGGCGAACTCTAGTGACAGCAGGGCCTTGTGGGCGGCTGCCAAGGCTGGTCACGCAGATGTCTGCAAGCTGCTGATGGATCCAGAGGTGTCTGGACTTGAGTTCAGGGCCCTTGCGAACTCTAGCGACAGCATGGCATTGTGGGCGGCTGCCAAGGCAGGTCACGCAGATGTCTGCAAGCTTCTGATGGATCCAGATGTGGCTGGAAGTGAGTTCAGGGCCCTGGCGAACTCTAGATACAGCAGGGCTTTGGGGGCGGCTGCGAAGGCTGGTCACGCCGATGTCTGCTTGCTTTTGATGGATACAGAGGCGTCTGGCCCCGAGTACAGGGTCCTTGTGAATCTTGACAGCAGCTAGGTCTTGTGTTAGACAAGACACGTTTCTTTCTAGCCACCGTAGAGCAAACTTTTCAGAAATGTGTTCAGTTTGCTCGAGCAAAAATACATATTCCAGATGTAGCAGAAATATTTGATTATGAGGCAGGAACGCTTTGAAAATGATTATTGATGCGCTCGATGTGAGCCAGCACGTTGACTTTTCAGGCTACTTTGAAGATGTAACTAACTTCTGTGTCTTTACAGTCCTTGAATGTTTTGTGTCAATCAATCTCCTCAAGACAATTGTTGTATTGACAAGATCGGTTACAAAACTTGATGAAAGAAAGGAAGACAATTTGCACCAGTACATTTGTTACTGCTTTCCGGAGGGATTTTGACTGGTTTCGGAGCCTTGTCTGGTCGGAATCGCAATTCCGAGGAGAGCTAAATCTCTAGTTGGCGAGTGAGTGAGTCGTTCGTACGGCTCTAACTTCTGCTTGGAAAATTCAAAAGAAATCGCCAGGAGGCAGGAACACCCATTCTGTACCGCTTGAAGATACCGCCAGGCAAGTGCCGCTTGCATGCCAGGAAAGTGCAACCCATGGTTTATAGGGTTTATAGGGTTTATAGGGTTTATAGGGTTTATAGGGTTTATCCCAACTCGGTATTTATTTATACCATCCTGTGCGCTTGCATGCATTTACATGGAACATGCAGTCGCACACGCGATCATCGTTTCCAATCCTTACGTGTCCCCATGACATTCTTGATCGTATTGCCATATTCTCTTCCAACCCCAAGATTGTATTAGTGTGTAAAACTCTGCACGACAGATTTTCTGGATGACCCCTTACCGGACTGATCCAACCACCACAGCGAGTTGGAAAGATGATGGCGAAAGGGGAACGCGCCGACCTTCTAGAAGCATGCTTGGTGTCCAATCCTCTTGTACAGGTTAAGGGGGCCCTACAATTGAGGGCGAACCAAAATGAAAACAAGCTTCTCTATGTGGCTGCCAAGGAAGGTCACGCAGATGTCTGCAAGCTGCTGATGGATCCAGAGGTGGCTGGAATTGAGTTCAGGGCCCGGGCGAACTCTGTCGACAGCAGGGCCTTGAGGGCGGCTGCAAAGGCAGGTCACGCAGATGTCTGCAATCTGCTGATGGATCCAGAGGTGACTGGAATTGAGTTCAGGGCCCGGGCGAACTCTGTCGACAGCAGGGCCTTGAGGGCGGCTGCAAAGGAAGGTCACTCAGATGTCTGCAAGCTGCTGATGGATCCAGCGGTGACTGGACTTGAGTTCAGGGCCCGGGCGAACTCTAGCGAAAGCTTGGCCTTGCGTGAGGCTGCAAATGAAGGTCACGCAGATTTCTGCAAGCTGCTGATGGATCCAGTGGTGGCTGGACTTGAGTTCAGGGCCCTGGCGAACGCTAGCGACAGCTGGGCCTTGTGGGCGGCTGCCAAAGAAGGCCACGCAGATGTCTGCAAGCTGCTCATGGATCCAGCGGTGACTGGAATTGAGTTCAGAGCCCGGGCGAATTCTAGCGACATCTGGGCCTTGTGTAAGGCTGCCAAGGCAAGTCACGCAGATGTCTGCAAGCTGCTCATGGATCCAGCGGTGGCTGGACTTGAGTATAGGGCCCGAGCGAACTCTAGCTACAGCCGGGCCTTGTGGGCGGCTGCCAAGGCAGGTCACTCAGATGTCTGCAAGCTGCTGAAGGATCCAGAGGTGGCTGGACTTGAGTACAGGGCCAGGGCGAACCATATCAACAGCAGGGCCTTGTGGGCGGCAGCCAATGAAGGTCACGCAGATGTCTGCAAGCTGCTGATGGATCCAGAGGTGGCTGGAATTGAGTACAGGGCCAGGGCGAACTCTAGCGACAGCATGGCCTTGTGTGCGTCTGCCAAGGCAGGTCACGCAGATGTCTGCAAGCTGCTGATGGATCCAGCGGTGGCTGGACTTGAGTATATGGCCCAGGCGAACTCTAGCTACAGCCGGGCATTGTGGGCGGCTGCCAATGAAGGTCACGCAGATGTCTGCAAGCTGCTGATGGATACAGAGGTGGCTGGACTTGACTACAGGGCCCTGGCGAACTCTAGATACAGCCGGGCTTTGTGGGCCGCTGCCAATGAAGGTCATGCAGATGTCTGCAAGCTGCTCATGGATCCAGATGTGTCTGGACTCAAGTTCAGGGCCAGGGCGAACTCTAGCGACAGCTGGGCATTGTGGGCGGCTGCCAAGGCAGGTCACGCAGATGTCTCCAAGCTGCTGATGGATCCAGCGTCGGCTGGACTCAAGTTCAGGGCCAGGGCGAACTCTAGCGACAGCATGGCCTTGTGGGCGGCTGCCAAGGCAGATCGCGCAGAAGTCTGCAAGCTGCTTATGGATCCAGTGGTGGCTGGACTTGAGTATTTGGCCCGGGCGAACTCTAGCGACAGCTGGGCCTTGCGTGAGGCTGCGAAGGCCGGTCATGCAGATGTCTGCAAGCTGCTCATGGATCCAGAGGTGGCTGGACTTGAGTATAGGGCCCTAGCGAACTCTAGCGACAGCTGGGCATTGTGTGAGGCTGCAACGAAAGTTCACGCAGATGTATTCAAGCTGCTCATGGATCCAGCGGTGGCTGGACTTGAGTATAGGGCCCGGGCGAACTCTAGCTACAGCCGGGCCTTGTGGGCGGCTGCCAAGGAAGGACACTCAGATGTCTGCAAGCTGCTGATGGATCCAGCAGTGGCTGGACTCAAGGACAGGGCCAGGGCGAACTCTAGCGACAGCAGGGCCTTGGGGGCGGCTGCGAATGCCGGTAACGCTGATGTCTGCAAGCTGCTGATGGATCCAGCAGTGGCTGGACTCAAGTACAGGGCCCGGGCGAACGCTAGCGACAGCTGGGTCTTGCCACCGTAGAGCAAGTATTTATCCACTCTCCTCAAACTTTTCAGAAATGTGTATTCTGTTTGCTCAAGCGAAAATATATATTCCAGATGTAGCATAAATATTTGATTATGAGGCATGATCGCTTTGGAAATGATTATTGATGCGCACGATGTGAGCCAGCACGTTGACTTTTCAGGCTACTTTGAAGATGTAACTTCTGTGTCTCTACAGTCCTTGAATGTTTTGCATTTGTTACTGCCTCCCGGAGGGATTTTGACTGGTTTCGGAGCCTTGTCTGGTCGGAATCGCAATTCCGCGGAGAGCTAAATCACTAGTTGGCGAGTGAGTGAGTCGTTCGTACGGCTCTAACTTCTGCTTGGAAAATTCAAAAAAAATCGCCGGGAGGCAGGAACCGCTTGAAGATACCGCCATGCAAGTGCAACCCATGGTTTATAGGGTTTATCCCAACTCGGTATTTTTATACCATCCTGTGCGCTTGCATGCATTTACATCGAACATGCAGTCGCACACGCGATCATCGTTTCCACTCCTTACATGTCCCCATGACATACCCCTTGCAGATACCGCCAGGCAAGTGCCTCTTACAGCTTACCGCTTGCAGATACCGCCAGGAAAGTGCCTCTTACAGCTTACCGCTTGCAGATACCGCCAGGAAAGTGCCTCTTCCAGCTTACCGCTTGCAGATACCGCCAAGAAAGTGCCGCTTGTCGCTTTCATTCCAGGCAAGTGCCGCTTACAGCTTACCGCTTGCAGATACCGCCAGGCAAGTGCCGCTTACAGCTTACCGCTTGCAGATACCGCCAGGCAAGTGCAACCAAGGGTTTATAGGGTTTATCCCAACTCATTGTTTATTTATACCATCCTGTGCGCTTGTACACACATGTTCATCGAACATGAAGTCGCACACGCGATCATCGTTTCCAATCCTTACGTGTCCCCATGACATTCTTGGTCGTATTGCCATATTCTCTTCCAACCCCAAGATTGTATTAGTGTGTAAAACTCTGCACAACAGATTTTCTGGATGGCCCCTTACCGGACTGATCCAACCACCACAGCGAGTTGGAGAGATGATGGCGAAAGGGGGGCGCGCCGACCTTCTAGCAGTATGCTTGGTGTCCAATCCTCTTGTACAGGTTAAGGGGGCCCTACAATTGAGGGCGAACCAAAATGAAAACAAGCTTCTCCATGTGGCTGCCAAGGTAGGTCACGCAGATGTCTGCAAGCTGCTGATGGATCCAGAGGTGGCTGGAATTGAGTTCAGGGCCAGGGCGAACTCTGTCAATAGCTGGGCCTTGTGGTCGGCTGCAAGGGAAGGTCACGCAGATGTCTGCAAGCTGCTGATGGATCCAGAGGTGTCTGGAATTGAGTACAGGGCCAGGGCGAACTCTTTCAACAGCTGGGCATTGTGGGCGGCTGCAAGGGAAGGTCACGCAGATGTCTGCAAGCTGCTGATGGATCCAGCGGTGGCTGGACTTGAGTTCAGGGCCGTGGCGAACTCTAGCGACAGCACGGCTTTGCGTGATGCTGCAAAGGAAGTTCACTCAGATGTCTGCAAGCTGCTCATGGATCCAGAGGTGGCTGGAATTGAGTTCAGGGCCAGGGCGAACTCTAGCGACAGCTGGGCATTGTGGGCGGCTGCCAATGAAGGTCACGCAGATGTCTGCAAGCTGGTGATGGATCCAGTGGTGGCTGGACTTGAGTTCAGGGCTAGGGCGAACTCTAGCGACAGCTGGGCCTTGTGGGCGGCTGCCAAGGCAGGTCACTCAGATGTCTGCAAGCTGCTGATGGATCCAGCAGTGGCTGGACTCAAATACAGGGCTAGGGCGAACCTTAGCGACAGCAGGGCCTTGGGGGCGGCTGCAAAGGAAGGTCAAGCAGATGTCTGCAAGCTGCTGATGGATCCAGCAGTGTCTGGACTTGAGTATATGGCCATTGGGGGAGGCTGCCAATGAAGGTCACGCAGATGTCTGCAAGTTGCTGATGGATCCAGCAGTGGCTGGACTTGAGTATATGGCCATTGGGGGAGGCTGCCAATGAAGGTCACGCAGATGTCTGCAAGCTGCTCATGGATCCAGCGGTGGTTGGACTTGAGTACAGGGCCATTGTGAATCTTGTCAGCAGCTGGGTCTTGCCACCGTAGAGCAAGTATTTATCCACTCTCCTCAAACTTTACAGAAATGTGTTCAGTTTGCTCAAGCGAAAATATCGCTGCGTGTGCCCAATAATTCCAGATGTAGCAGAAATATTTGATTATGAGGCAGGAACTCTTTGAAAATGATTATTGATGCGCGCGATGTGAGCCAGCACTTTGACTTTTCAGGCTACTTTGAAGATGTAACTAACTTCTGTGTCTTTACAGTCCTTTAATGTTTTTTGTCAATCTCCTGCATTGACAAGATCGGTTACAAAACTTGATGAAACTTGAATTCCTTCGTGTAAGAAAGAAGGACAATTTGCGCCTGTACATTTGTTCCTGCCTCCCGGAGAAATTTTGACTGGTTTCGGAGCCTGGTCTGGTCGGAATCGCAATTCCGAAAATCTCAATTCCGAAAATCGCAATTCCGAAAATCTCTGGTTGGCGAGTGAGTCGTTCGTACGGCTCTAACTTCTGCTTTGAAAATTCAAAAAAAACGCCGTGAGGCAGGAAAACCCATTCTGCACCGCTTGCAGATACAGCCATGATGCCTCTTACATCTTACCGCTTGCAGATACCGCCAGGAAAGTGCCGCTTGTCGCTTTCATTCCAGGCAAGTGCCGCTTACAGCTTACCGCTTGCAGATACCGCCAGGCAAGTGCAACCAAGGGTTTATAGGGTTTATAGGGTTTATAGGGTTTATCCCAACTCATTGTTTATCTATACCATAATGTGCGCTTGTACACACATGTTCATCGAACATGAAGTCGCACACGCGATCATCGTTTCCACTCCTTACGTGTCCCCATGACATTCTTAATCGTATTGCCATATTCTCTTTCAACCCCAAGATTGTATTAGTGTGTAAAACTCTGCGCAACAGATTTTCAGGATTGCCCCTTACCGGACTGATCCAACCACCACAGCGAGTTGGAGAGATGATGGCGAAAGGGGGGCGCGCCGACCTTCTAGCAGTATGCTTGGTGTCCAATCCTCTTGTACAGCTTCAGGGGGCCCTACAATTGAGGGCGAACCAAAATGAAAACAAGCTTCTCCATGTGGCTGCCAAGGAAGGTCAGGCAGATGTCTGCAAGCTGCTGATGGATCCAGCGGTGGCTGGACTTGAGTTCAGGGCCAGGGCGAACTCTGTCTACAACAGTGCCTTGTGGGGAGCTGCAACGAAAGGTCACGCAGATGTCTGCAAGCTGCTCATGGATCCAGTGGTGGCTGGACTTGAGTTTAGGGCACGGGCGAACTCTCACGACAGCAGGGCCTTTGGGGAGGCTGCCAATGCAGGTCAGGCAGATGTATGCAAGCTGCTGATGGATCCAGCGGTGGCTGGACTCAAGTTCAGGGCCAGGGCGAACTTCAGCGACAGCAGGGGCTTGTGTGAGGCTGCCAAGGCAGGTCACGCAGATGTCTGCAAGCTGCTGATGGATCCAGCGGTGGCTGGACTCAAGTTCAGGGCCCTGGCGAACCATATCAACAGGAGGGCCTTGGGGGCGGCTGCAAAGGCAGGTCACGCAGATGTCTGCAGGCTGCTTATGGATCCAGCAGTGGCTGGATTCAAGTACAGGGCCAGGGCGAACCATATCAACAGCAGGGCGTTGTGTGAGGCTGCCAAGGCAGGTCACGCAGATGTCTGCAAGCTGCTGATGGATCCAGAGGTGGCTGGACTTGAGTTCAGGGCCCTGGCGAGCTCTAGCGACAGCAGGGCCTTTTGGGCTGCTGCCAAGGCAGGTCACGCAGATGTCTGCAAGCTGCTGATGGATCCAGCGGTGGCTGGAATTGAGTTCAGGGCCCGGGCGAACTCTGTCAACAGCAGGGCTTTGGGGGAGGTTGCCAAGGCATGTCACGCAGATGTCTGCAAGCTGCTCATGGGATCCAGCGGTGGCTGGACCCAAGTACAGGGCCAGGGCGAACTCTATCAACAGCTGGGCATTGTGTGAGGCTGCAAAGGAAGGTCACGCAGATGTCTGCAAGCTACTGGTTTCGAAACCTGGTCTGGTCGGAATCGAAATTCATCGGAGAGCTAAATCTCTGGTTGGCGAGTGAGTGAGTCGTTCGTACGGCCCTAACTTCTGCTTTGAAAATTCAAAAGAATCGCCCGGAGGCAGGAACACCCATTCTATACCGCTTGCATATACCGCCAGGCAAAGTGCCTCTTGCCGCTTACCGCTTGCATACCAGGAAAGTGCAACCAAGGGTTTATAAGGTTTATCCCAACTCATTGTTTATTTATACCATCCTGTGCGATTTCATGCATTGCATTGTACACACATGTTCATCGAACATGCAGTCGCACACGCGATCATCGTTTCCCATCCTATCGTTTCCCCATGACATTCTGGATCGTATTGCCCTATTCTCTTCCAACCCAAAGATTGTATTAGTGTGTAAAACTCTGCACAACAGATTTTCTGGATGACCCTTACCGGACTGATCCAACCACCACAGCGAGTTGGAGAGATGATGGCGAAAGGGGGGCGCGCCGACCTTCTAGCAGTATGCTTGGTGTCCAATCCTCTTGTACATGTTAAGGGGGCCCTACAATTGAGGAAGAACCAAAATGAAAACAAGCTTCTCTATGTGGCTACCATGGCAGGTCACGCAGATGTTTGCAAGCTTCTGATGGATCCAGCGGTGGTTGGACTTGAGTTCAGGGCCAGGGCGAACTCTGGCGACAGCTGGGCATTGTGGGCGGCTGCCAAAGCAGGTCACGCAGATGTCTGCAAGCTGCTGATGGATCCAGCGGTGGCTGGAATTGAGTTCAAAGCCCTGGCGAACTCTAGCGAAAGCAGGGCCTTGTGGGTGGCTGCCAAGGCAGGTCACGCAGATGTCTGCAAGCTGCTGATGGATCCAGATGTGGCTGGACTTGAGTTCAGGGCCAGGGCGAACCCGTCCTGGACCTTGCGTGTGGCTGCAACGGAAGGTCGCGCAGATGTCTGCAAGCTGCTCATGGATCCAGCGGTGGCTAGAATTGAGTTCAGGGCCCAGGCGAACTCTAGTGACAGCTGGGCCTTGCGGGAGGCTGCGAAGGCTGGTCACGCCGATGTTTGCTTGCTTTTGATGGATCCAGCGGTGGCTGGACTTGAGTACAGGGCCAGGGCGAACTCTAACGACAGCTGGGCATTGTGGGCGGCTGCCAAGGCAGGTCACGAAGATGTCTGCAAGCTGCTGATGGATCCAGCGGTGGCTGGACCCAAGTACAGGGCCAGGGCGAAATCTGCCAACAGCTGGGCATTGTGTGAGGCTGCGAAGGCTGGTCACGCAGATGTCTGATTGCTTTTGATGGATCCAGAGGTGGCTGGACCCAAGTACAGGGCCAGGGCGAACTCTGCCAACAGCTGGGCATTGTGTGAGGCTGCAAAGGAAGGGCACGCAGATGTCTGCAAGCTGCTGACGGATGCAGCGGTGGCTGGACTTGAGTATAGGGCCCGGGCGAACGCTAGCGACAGCTGATCATTGTGGGCGGCTGCCAATGATGGTCACGCCGATGTCTGCACGCTTTTGATGGATCCTGAGGCGGCTGGCCCCGAGTACATGGCCATTGTGAATCTTGACAGCAGCTGGGTCTTGCCACCGTAGAGCAAGTATTTATCCACTCTCCTCAAACTTTTCAGAAATGTGTTCAGTTTTCTCAAGCTAAAATATCCTGCATGCCCAATAATTCCAGATGTAGCAGGAATATTTGATTATAAGGCAGGAAACCAGGAACCGCCGATTGATGCGCACGATGTGAGCCAGCACTTTGACTTTTCAAGCTACTTTGAAGATGTAACTTATATGTCCTTGAATGTTTTGTGTCAATCTCCTGAAGACAATATCTGTTGTATTGACAATTTGCACCAGTTGTTCCTGTCTCCCGGAGGGATTTTGACTGGTTTCGGAACCTGGTCTGGTCGGAATCGAAATTCATCGGAGAGCTAAATCTCTGGTTGGCGAGTGAGTGAGTCGTTCGTACGGCTCTAACTTCTGCTTTGAAAATTCAAAAGAATCGCCGGGAGGCAGGAACACCCATTCTATACCGCTTGCAGATACCGCCAGGCAAAGTGCCTCTTGCCGCTTGCCTCTTGCATGCCAGGAAAGTGAAACCCAGGGTTTATAGGGTTTATAGGGTTTATCCCAACTCATTATTTATTTATACCATCCTGTGCGCTTGCATGCATGAACATCGAAAATGCAGTCGCACACGCGATCATCGTTTTCACTCCTTACGTGTCCCCATGACATTCTTGATCGTATTGCACTATTCTCTTCCAACCCAAAGATTGTATTAGTGTGTAAAACTCTGCACAACAGATTTTCTGGATTGCCCCTTACCGGACTGATCCAACCACCACGGCGAGTTGGAGAGATGATGGCGAAAGGGGGGCGCGCAGACCTTCTAGCAGTATGCTTGGTGTCCAATCCTCTTGTACAGGTGAACGGGGTCCTACAATTGAGGGCGAACCAAAATGAAAACAAGCTTCTCTATGTGGCTGCCAAGGAAGGTCACGCAGATTTCTGCAAGCTGCTGATGGATCCAGCGGTGGCTGGACTTGAGTTCAGGGCCCAGGCGAACTCTAGAGACAGCTGGGCATTGTGGGCGGCTGCCAATGCAGGTCATGCAGATGTCTGCAAGCTGCTGATGGATCCAGATGTGGCTGGACTTGAGTTCAGGGGCAGGGCGAACTCTATCGACAGCAGGTGCTTGTGGGCGGCTGCAAGGGAAGGTCATGCAGATGTCTGCAAGCTGCTGATGGATCCAGCGGTGGCTGGAATTGAGTTCAGGGCCAGGGCGAACTCTAGCGAAAGCAGGGCCTTGTGGGTGGCTGCAGAGGAAGGTCACGCAGATGTCTGCAAGATGCTCATGGATCCAGTGGTGGCTGGAATTGAGATAAGGGCCATGGTGAACTCTAGAGACAGCTGGGCATTGTGGGCGGCTGCCAATGCAGGTCATGCAGATGTCTGCAAGCTGCTGATGGATCCAGATGTGGCTGGACTTGAGTTCAGGGGCAGGGCGAACTCTATCAACAGCAGGTGCTTGTGGGCGGCTGCAAGGGAAGGTCACGCAGATGTCTGCAAGCTGCTGATGGATCCAGAGGTGTCGGGACTTGAGTACAGGGCCAGGGCGAACCATATGGCCAGCTGGGCCTTGTGTGAGGCTGCAAAGGAAGGTCACGCAGATGTCTGCAAGCTGCTGATGGATCCAGTGGTGGTTGGATCTGAGTTCAGGGCCCGGGCAAACTCTGTCGACAGCAAGGCCTTGGAGGCGGCGGCCAATGCAGGCCACGCAGATGTCTGCAAGCTGCTGATGGATCCAGAGGTGGCTGGACTTGAGTACAGGGCCAGGGCGAACAATATCAACAGCAGGGCGTCGTGTGAGGCTGCCAATGCAGGTCACGCAGATGTCTGCAAACTGCTGATGGATCCAGCTGTGGCTGGAATTGAGTTCAGGGCCAGGGCGAACTCTAGAGACAGCAGGGCTTTGTGAAGGCTGCCAAGGCAGGTCACGCCGATGTCTGCTCGCTTTTGATGGATCCAGAGGCGGCTGGCCACGAGTACAGGGCCCTTGTGAATCTTGACAGCAGCTAGGTCTTGAGTTAGGAAAGACACGTTTATTGCCACCGTAGAGCATGTATTTATCCACTCTCCTCAAACTTTTCAGCAATGTGTTTAGTTTTCTCGCTGCGTGTGCCCAATAAATCCAGATGTTGCAGAAATATTTGATTATGATGAGGCAGGCAACTCTTCAAAAATCGCCGGGAGGCAGGAACACCCATTCTGTACCGCTTGCAGATACCGCTAGGCAAGTGCCGCTTGTCGCTTGCATGCCAGGCAAGTGCAACCCAGGTTTATAGGGTTTATAGGGTTTATAGGGTTTATCCCAACTTATTATTTATTTATGCCATCCTGTGCGCTTGCACGCATTGTGCAAACATGTTCATCGAACATGCATTCGCACATGCGATCATCGTTATTCCTAACGTTTGCCCATGACATTCTTGATCGTATTGCACTATTCTCTTCCAACCCAAAGATTGTATTAGTGTGTAAAAATCTGCACAACAGATTTTCTGGATGGCCCCTTACCGGACTGATCCAACCACCACAGCGAGTTGGAGAGATGTTGGCGAAAGGGGGGCGCGCAGACCTTCTAGCAGTATGCTTGGTGTCCAATCCTCTTGTACAGGTGAACGGGGTCCTACAATTGAGGGCAAACCAAAATGAAAACAAGTTTCTCTATGTGGCTGCCAAGGAAGGTCACGCAGATGTCTGCAAGATGCTCATGGATCCAGCGGTGGCTGGACTTGAGTTCAGGGCCCGAGCGAACTATGGCAACAGCTGGGCATTGTGGCTGGCTGCCAATGAAGGTCAGGCAGATGTATGCAAGCTGCTCATGGATCCAGCGGTGGCTGGACTTGAGTTCAGGGCCCAGGCGAACTATGGCGACAGCTGGGAATTGTGGCCGGCTGCAAACGAAGGTCACGCAGATGTCTGCAAGCTGCTGATGGATCCAGCGGTGGCTGGACTTGAGTATAGGGCCCGGGCGAACACTAGCGCCAGCTGGGTCTTGTGGGCGGCTGCCAAGGAAGGTCACGCAGATGTCTGCAAGCTGCTGATGGATCCAGATGTGGCTGGAATTGAGTTCAGGGCCAGGGCGAACTCTAACGCCAGCTGGGCATTGTGTGAGGCTGCCAAGGCAGGTCACGCAGATGTCTGCAAGCTGCTCATGGATCCAGCGGTGGCTGGAATTGAGTTCAGGGCCAGGGCAAACTCTGCAGACAGCAGGGCTTGTGGGCGGCTGCAACGAAAGGTCATGCAGATGTTTTCAAGCTGCTCATGGATCCAGAGGTGGCTGGACTTGAGAAAAGGGCCAGGGCGAACCATATCGCCAGCATGGCCTTGGTGTCGGCTGCAAGGTAAGGTCACGCAGATGTCTGCAAGCTGCTGATGGATCCAGAGGTGGCTGGACTTGAGTACAGGGCCAGGGCGAACCATATGAACAGCTGGGCCTTGTGTGAGGCTGCAAAGGAAGGGCACGCAGATATCTGCAAGCTGCTGATGGATCCAGCGGTGGCTGGACTTGAGTATAGGGCCAGGGCGAACGCTAGCGACAGCTGGGACTTGTGTGAGGCTGCGAAGGAAGGTCACGCCGATGTCTGCTTGCTGCTGATGGATCCAGAGGTGGCTGGAATTGAGTATAGGGCCCTGGCGAACTCTAGCGACAGCCGGGCCTTGTGTGAGGCTGCCAATGCAGGTCACGCAGATGTCTGCAAGCTTCTCATGGATCCAGATGTGGCTGGACTTGAGTACAGGGCCCAGGCGACCGCTAGCGACAGCTGGGCCTTGTGTGAGGCTGCAAAGGAAGGTCACGCAGATGTCTGCAAGATGCTGATGGATCCAGAGGTGGCTGGGCTTGAGTTCAGGGCCAGGGCGAACCATATCAACAGCAGGGCATTGTGTGAGGCTGCAAAGGAAGGTCACTCAGATGTCTGCAAGCTGCTGATGGATCCAGCGGTGGCTGGACTTGAGTACAGGGCCCGGGCGAACTCTAACGACAGCTGGGCATTGTGGCCGCGGCCAATGCAGGTCACGCAGATGTCTGCAAACTGCTGATGGATCTAGCGGTGGCTGGACTTGAGTTCAGGGCCAGGGCGAACTCAACGCACAGCTGGGCATTGTGTGAGGCTGCGAAGGCTGGTCACGCCGATGACTGCTCGCTTTTGATGGATCCAGAGGCGGCTGGCCCCGAGTAGAGGGCCATTGTGAATCTTGACAACAGCTGGGTCTTGCCACCGTAGAGCAAGTATTTATCCACTCTCCTCAAACTTTCCAGAAATGTGTTAAGTTTGCTCAAGCGAAAATATCGCTGCGTGTGCCCAATAATTCCAGATGTAGCAGAAATATTTGGTTATGAGGCAGGAACTCTTTGAAAATGATTATTGATGCGCACGATGTGAGCCAGCACGTTGACTTGTCAGGCTACTTTGAAGATGTAACTAACTTCTGTGTCTTTACAGTCATTGAATGTTTTGTCTCAATCTCCAGAAGACAATATCTGTTGAATTTGCACCAGTACTTTGTTCCTGCCTCCTGGAGGACTGGTTTCGGAGCCTGGCGAGTGAGAGAGTCGTTCGTACGGCTCTAACTTCTGCTTGGAAAATTCAAAAAAATCGCCGGGAGGCAGGAACGCTCATTGTTTCCCTGGAGATTGTTTCGATTTGGTTTTTGAAACCGAGTATAAATGTTTTCTTCGATGATGTAGATATTGTTGTGTATTATTCCTGTCGTATCTTTAGAAATGTCGATTCGTGTAGGAGACGTTCTGGCTCCTATGATCCCTTCTCCCTCAGTCCGTACGGATCACTTCATACCTGGTAACATTGGAGGGTCCTTCTCAGTTTCTGGCGTCGACTTGTGCATCGTGAATTCGTTGCGTCGTGCGATCATCGCTTGTGTGGAGACCGCGGCGTTCGACACTGTGGTTCCTCCAGGGGGCGGTGGTGGTGGTGTGCGCGTACTTGAGAACACGTCCGTGATGCACAACGAGATGTTGGCTCTCCGTGTGTCGCTTGTGCCTTTGTGTCTGACTCCCAACGAGTTGGAGAACTTCGCCCCTGGCGACTACCAATGCACCTTGGCCGTGCGGAACACCGGGAATGAGGTGTTTGATGTGGTGAGCGGAGACTTTGTAGTTTGTAACGGGTCAGGCGTCTCGTTCCAGACGGAGCGTTTGAAGCGTCTGTTTCCTGTTGACCAGCGGTCGGGTGACAGTGTGTTACTTACTGTCTTGCGCCCCAACATCATGTGTGGCGGCATCGGTGAGGCTGTGAACATCACGGCGACTGCGAGGCTTGGCTCCGGTCGGGAGCATGCGAGATATTCTCCAGTCTGCTCTTGCTATTTTCGTTACAAGGAGCCTGTTTTGGACGACGACTCGGTTCCCGACAAGTTCGATTTTTTCGTTGAGAGCGTGAACCCGAGCATGTCCCCTTACTACCTCGTTTTTCTAGGGTTCCGCTTCCTTGTCCGAGCCATCATTGATCTCTCCGAAGACGTCCGTGCCGAGCGCGTCTCGTTTGAGGACTCGACCGTCCCGGGTGGCGCGAGGAGCATTCTTTTTCCCGGTTTGGACCATACCTTGGGAAATTTAATACATGGGCTCGCGTACGACCTTTGGATTCGGCGCGGTGGCAAGTCCCGTGTGAGTTACGTCGGCTACTTCAAGCGGCACCCTCTTGTGGACGACATAACATTTAAGATGCTGCTCGCGAGGCAGGACGAAGCCCCGACTGCGTACTCGGATGTCTTATTGGAGGGGCTGTTGTATGTGCGGGAGCACTTGGAATCTCTGACTATCGAGTGGATTCGTTTCTGTGGGCTCAAGGGCATGGGTCTGGTGGCCATTGAGGTGTTCCTCACACGTTCTTACGCTGCTACA
Source organism: Chlamydomonas sp. ICE-L (assembly GCA_013435795.1). Classification (NCBI taxonomy): domain Eukaryota; kingdom Viridiplantae; phylum Chlorophyta; class Chlorophyceae; order Chlamydomonadales; family Chlamydomonadaceae; genus Chlamydomonas; species Chlamydomonas sp. ICE-L. Next base: position 25,149 of record JACBWV010000155.1, read on the forward strand.
GTCAGCGGAAAAGAAAATACTAAATAGTGCCCCTAAATGGGCGTTCCTTCCTCCCAGCGGATTTTTTGAAATTTCTACCAGAATTTAGAGTCTCCGGAACGACTCGCTAGCCTGAGATATCAGCACAGAGGAATCACAATTCCGCTCCAGGCCAACCAGTAAAAGTCCACCGGGAGGCAGGAACGCCCATTCCTTGTAAAAGATATCCAGACAAAGTTTCGTATATGTGCGGGAGCACCTGGAATCTCCGACTATCAGATATATTTGATTACAGTAACGCTTTGAACAGGATTATTGATGCGCACGATGTTAGCCATCAGTTTTCAGGGTACTTTGAACATGTAAATTCAGTGTCTTTAGATGCCTTGATTTTTTTGTGTCAATCACCTGAAGACAGTATCTGTATTGACAAGGTGTCACAATAGAAGGTGTCCCAATATCAAATGTCCCTTGCTGTATTGGGTTTGGTGGTCATTGAGATGCATCGACCGCATGATGCAAGCACACCTCAGTCGACGACAGACAAAGATGGCGGAAAACGTGGGAGTTCGCAAGACGTCGTCGTCTTCCGCAGATCATTCATTGCCTGTATCTGGTTTCAGGGGATATCATTCAAATTATACAGTTAAACACGTTTCGCGATTGGCGGCATATCTGAATGAATCATTTGTTGATACGTTATACACAGCGACCGTGCTACCGCATGGTAACTTTGCTTCATTTGTAAAATACGAACTTTGTAACATCTCTCAGAACCGATTATAACTAATACCGTACACCCAAGACCCATAGTATACAGCAGTGGATGATACCAATTGTACTTTACAAGTATTTTGTACCATGTTTTCGCGATTTAGTAGGTTGATATATGCTGGACAAAGAGTATCATTTACGTAAGTTACTGCAATTTCGTCCGGAGATGGAATTTGTGAAAAAGGGTAACGGGTTGTCACCTTTATATACTCATTAGTTTGTATGGGTGATGGAGATTGAGACATTGGTGGTCGCGGTTGTGGTCTAGGAGATGGTGATTATTGTGGTCGAGGATATGGTGATGGCGATTTTTGTAGTGAATGTTGTGGTGATTGGTCGATTTCGTTGTGGTGCGTGGTCGATTTCTTGACCTTCTTCACCTTCTTTGGAGTCTTGATAGGGGGGCGAGGAGATGGTGATGGTGAATGTTGTGGTCGAGGAGATGGTGATGGTGAATGTTGTGGTCGAGGAGATGGTGATGGTGAATGTTGTGGTCGAGGAGATGGTGATGGTGGTTGTGGTCGAGGAGATGGTGATGGTGAATGTTGTGGTCGAGGAGATGGTGATGGTGAATGTTGTGGTCGAGGAGATGGTGATGGTGAATGTTGTGGTCGAGGAGATGGTGATGGTGAATGTTGTGGTCGAGGAGATGGTGATGGTGGTTGTGGTCGAGGAGATGGTGATGGTGGTTGTGGTGAACTAGGTAGGTTGCAGTTCTCAAGAATGGGAGATTTATAATTTCCTGTCAGTACATTTTTTTGAAATTCTGCAACACTGTTTTGATTTCCACGAACGTAGTATTGCATACACACAAGAATATTGTTGTTAGATTCTGAATACGAAATACCGATACCGATTTCTGTGGTAGCTTTCCAAACTAATTGTGTAAAATGACCTGTAGATGGAGAAAAACGGGGCGTATTGAAATCGTAGAAGTCAACTTCATCGTACCACAAACTTACCGACCTGGTATAATAATGCGTTAAATTTATGGTATTTAAAGCTGAAAACGAAAACAAACCAAGGTTCTCTCCATATCGACCTGAATCGCTATGTTCGAACTCATTTTCTTTCGCAAGGTAATCGGACCATGTTTGTGCGGATATTGAAATTTCTGGATTAAATGAAACTGGTGGAGAGCAATGAATTCTTCTATAATCGTTTACTTGGTCGAGAATGCTTAGTTCATTTAATGGTAATATTATGCTTGTGCATGAGCCAACTAGTCCAAGTATTATTGTTAACAAATATGGTATTTTCATGACATGCATATATTAAATATGTGAGATTTTAAACGCAACATGCCCAAAATGCCAAAAAAATAAGTGTTGTTTTTGTTTTTCTTGTAAAACCAATAAACACAGAAGTTTTTAACACCCAAGTCAGAAAATGGGGGAGGGGAAGATGCCAAACCCGTACTTCAAGAATTGACAGTGTCCCGCCGTTTTCGTGGAGGCGTGTCACGATGATTAATAATATTATGCATTGATGATATTCTTATTAATGATTTCAGCGGAAATAAATAACCACATCTCGAGACGAGTCAAAAGTATGGAACACAAGTGGGATTGGGGTTTATTGAGTTGTAACTCATCTTTAACGTGGGACATTATCGAAAGCAACCCCAACAAACCATGGAATTGGTACTGGATCAGCGCAAACCCTTGCATCAAATGGGAGATTGTCATTACAAACCCCAACATCACGTGGAACTGGTTTGGAATGAGCTCAAACCCCAACATCACGTGGGCTATAATACAAGACAACCCCGACAAACCATGGGATTGGTGTGTAATGAGCTCAAACCCTAGCATCACATGGGACATTATACAAGACAACCCAGACAAATATGGGACTGGTATGAGTTGAGCGCAAACCCCAACATCACATGGGAGATTATACAAGCCAATCCAGACAAACCATGGGACTGGTACTGGATCAGCAAAAACCCCAACATCACGTGTGATATTATACAAGCCAACCCTGACAAACCATGGAATTGGTTTTATATTAGCAAAAACCATTGCATCAAATGGGATATTTTACGAGATAATCCCAGCAAACCATGGGATTGGTATTATATTAGCAGAAACCCTTGCATCACATGGGATATTGTCGAAGCAAACCCCGACAAACCATGGGTTTGGTGTGTAATGAGCTCAAATCCCAGCATCACGTGGGATATTATACAAGCCAACCCAGATAAACCATGGGACTGGTTTTTGATCAGTAAAAACATTAGTATCACATGGGATATTATACAAGACAACCCTAATAAACATTGGAGCTGGGGTAGATTGAGCTTAAACCCCAATATGTTGCAGTTATCTAACCAAGACATTTGTGATATCATACGTAGATGTAGAGCAGCAAGAACCATACAAAAAATATGGCGACATGTCAATACAAACCCTAGTTATAATGCATGTCGGCGTAGACTCTTTAGGGAATATAATGAAAATCCATATATATAACGCATCAAATGCATGGAACACGCATGGAGCTGGGGTGGATTGAGCTCAAACCACATATGTTTTAGAGGTTGTTTGTGTGTGACATGATTCTCTCTATTTGGAAGGCATGTTACAACGCCAATTTTCTAACGGCGATGTCGTTTATTTCCATCTGATATATGTTTCATTTTACTGTTCCGCCGACTGAAGACAGTATCGGTTACAAAGATTGAATGAATTGGTTTTCTGCGTTTTATGAAAATTTTGTTTTGTACGTTGGTGTTGTAGTTTTGCAAGTTGTTACTCCAAAGAAAAATTTGGTCATCGACAAATCGTTTTTGTATTCTATGCGTTGCAGATACATATAATGCGCGGCTCCGATGAAAATCAATGATACAATAATTATGACTAATATATTGCTGATATCTTTTTGTATTTTTTGTAATTTATCTGTATCGTCACTGCGTTCTGTTTGGATGGCTACGTGCTTTTTTAGTGTTTGGTCTATCAACAAAAGTCCTAATATTGGTGCAATAAAGTACCACTTTGACTTGGTCATTATAATGAATATTGTGTATACAAATATAGTCTTGAACCATACAATCGATATGTGGTTTTTGTTGCTTGGGTCCAATATTGTAAAAAGAAAGAAAAATGTAGCGATTCCAATCAAATGCACAACAAATGGATGCGAAACCATAATGCGTTGCAGATCACAGTTTAATAGTTTGGACAGGTGTCCGAACAAAACCCATAAGAAAATACTTGACAGTGCTGTGCTTGCGTCAAATGTTTGGTTGAACATATTCTAAATACTTTTGAGAATAAAATTAAATAATGTCCTCATCGGTCGTCGTACCCGGACATGTCCAAAATCAAGTACGCCAAAATACACGAAGAAATCAAACGCATCCTGCATGAAGACCACGCGGCAAAGGAAACGCACGAGCTGATCATGAAGTCTCCATGTGACTGACTCGACAGGATCCGCAGTGACGAGAGTGGTCGCAGTGTGACTCGACATCATTTTACTGTTCCGCCGACTGTAGTCTTTTAAAGGTGAACGGCGTGCTTCGGTATGGACACACGTTGTGGGCATGCATTGGGGTTACACATCGAGAACTAAACGGTTCCAGGATAGTGCTCACCCATCCTTGTTTGTGATACTTTCCAACCTTGTCTGCAATTGCCAATTCAAAACTAGTGAATGAAAACTTTTGCAGGAGAAGGTGCATGTGGTGGGGACGGAATCACCTAGCTGAGTGCATGAGAGCCCATACTCCCACCGTGTTTGCCCCGAACTCGTAAAACATGGGATAATACAATCGAGGAAGATGTAACAAGAGGCAACGAAAACTGTTCAAGTTGTTTGAGTCGATGGAGTAACACATGTGGATGCTCAGTAGCCTGCACAGTCGGATGTTGCTGGATGCTCATTTGCACAAACATCGCAAGGTGATAGTGTCTTCCTCATCGATGACCCGCTGTACTGCATCGTACTGTCCTTCCTTGTCGGTTTCTAGAACTGCACGATGCTGGCACACCATCTGAGTGTGTATGTCACACAGGTGCATGATGACACATAGAACATCGGCACTAAACATTGTTACACTCAGACCGGTCAATAATGTTACAGTGTATTGAATCGTATATCAGTATATTGTACTGTCCAACTGACACAGTAATTATACTTGACAACGTGGCGTTTCACCACTCCAAGAATTTCAAAACACTTGCAGCTTCAAGGGTGTGGGAGCTCCTATACAATGTTTGTGTCTCCGACTGTGGTGTCAAGCTGATGTCTGCAGTGCCTCTCATTATCACACACCCATATGGGGGCGGTGAACCAGAGAAACCTTGACATGATGGATCAAGTCCGAAACTGTTTTGAACTCCTTATTACATTGTCTGCAACACACACCGTGTGCACTGGGTTGATCCAGGATAATACGTCGATGCGCGACACTTAGCTTGTGAAATAGATAACGATAACGAGACCACTTGCATCCGCGTACCTCGAACACACCGCGGAACATCGAGTCCCAATCACGCACGCATATTCTTTTCACGATATTCGCAACCATGCAGTGCACTTGCTTGCGAATTTCAGCATCTTGTGAAGCGATACATGCCTGCTTAATGGCATCTCCATAATTGCGTGAAAACACGGCATGCGTCAGCTTGGGGAAATCGCCCACCGAGGAAGCAACGTCAGCCATCACGGCACAAGATATCGAGACAGCATGTGCAATTATGACATCGAGGGGCAGGTCTTTGAGATCGATGCATAATTTTGTAATGAAGCCGGCAAGCTTGCGGTTGAGCAGAGCGTGCGTAACCCCAAGAATATCGGCTGTTGTGCATGACACCACCAACTGATCCTTGGGCAACAGCTTGTTGAGCAGCTGACCCTTGGGCACCACACTTGAGCAGCACTTGAACACATGTGCAAGATCTTGAGACGACATAATGGGCGTTCCTGCTTCCGAACGGATTTCCAATCTTACGATCACTTTTTGGGGGTCTTTTGATGCTTTCCAAATGCAATCTTACGATAAAAATCGTAAGATTGTAGTCAATTTTGACAAAATATGCTTGAAATGAGCTTGAAAGACGGAGAAACGTACAGATTGCGAATGTTACAACGTTGAAATGCCATATTTTGTAACAAAAGGTGTTAACATCAATTCGTGTCTTACAATTATAATTGTAAGAAATAAAGGGAAAGCGGACGGTTATACGTCGGCAGGCAGAATTCAGCTTTTACATCTTACAATAAAAATCGTAAGTATAATTCATTAGTAAAAAACGGCTATGTGTCAAGCATCTTACTCCTCCTCCTCCCCCCCCTCCTCGTCCTCCTCGTCCTCCTCCTTCTCCTCCTCCATGTCCCCATCCCCATCTTCCTCCTCCTCCATCTCCTCCTCCTCAGCAATGTCTGCATTGTCTCCATCCGATTGCACAGCCTCTGCCCTGGTGTCCTTCTCAATGGATTGACAAGCTAGGAGCATGCTTGCGTGGTACTTTCTCTGGATCTTCATACCCTTGGTGGGTTCGCAGCTAAATTGAAATGCGTCAATGGGAATATCGCCCGTCCATGTTGCTTTTCTCCTAACCCCCACGGTAATAGGCACAAGCTTGTGGTCCATCCAATCTTCTGGCCAAGTTGGGTATTGTGTTTCAGTGTACACCAACTTCTGAGCCCCAGAGTACAAGGGCTTTAAATACACACATTCCACTTCTCCATTCACTGGTAGTGATTTGACCTCCACCACGTCCCATCCTCTCAATCCGCTAGAGTCATCCATTTGTATCTTGACCACAGCGACATGACCAACAACCAAATCAGTAGTGGGCTCGTAGGCTATTCTTCTATCCGGCTTCGTCCCTTGTGGAGAATATAAGTACAACACATCCTCCTCCTCTGGCCTTTCCATATTAGTCTCCAAAGTGTGTGCGACCTTCATAGTCTTGGCAATCTCGTTACTTGCAGGTAAAATGTCTGACACATCCATGGACAAGTCATCCAATGCTGCTATCAAGCGCTTGGCCATTGATTTCTCAGACTGTGTCAGAACACGACTGGTTGCTGACAACTCCGATGGGAAGTCGACAAAATGTTGGTCTTTCGGGTACTCCCCAGTCACAGCATCATCTGGTTGAGTGCTCCAATAACTCTTCTCAACGTTGAAGAAATCAGTCCACCACTTATTGCTGGCTTCCCAAGTTTCACGAAGCTTCTCGGCAATATGTTTGAAGGACTGGGCATGGGATGGGCCATCGGCTGCTGGTTCATCCATCGGCTGCTGGTCATCGGCTGCTGGTTCTAGAAGGTCCTCCGCTGCGTGTCGTACACGGACATCAGCTACGGGTCGTGCACGGTCGTCACCGGCGGTTTGTACAGGACCATCGGCCATGTGGCCTGCAAGGACGTCACCTCCGGGCTTCTCGTTATGAATAGTCTTCCAGACAGCCGCCCAGTTTGCCTCGATATTCTCGAGCTCTTCAATCTTGATCTTGGGGGCTTCCTTAAATACTGTTCTGGTGTCCACCAGTGGGAAGCCTTGGAGGACGTAAATAGGTTCAGCGTCATTGTCCCACTGTCCTCTCCAAGATCCTGACTCGTCATACTCCTTGTAATAGACCCCTGCAATTGTTGGTGTGCAAACATGTATTGTATATTAGTGAATCATTTAGGACACCCATATTCCTCCCGACTATACTCGGGAGCATCCCTTGGATAATACATCCTAGGTCCTAGGTACAACTTCCTTTGTATCATTTAATTTATATTGAAGACTGTACATGTAAATCAATGAGGACATGGTGACTACAGCTAGCTTCTGCGTACGCTGTGGTGTCCTTAATCTCACGTCCCTAGAGTATTTATATTTCTTGGATGTAACAATTTCAATTTCAATTTCAATGAGGACATGGCACACCCATATTCCTCCCGAGCATAATCGGGAGCATTGTGCAGACAGTACATACACGCACGGTAGCATTTAATTTGTAAATATCAGTATATCAAGTATTCTTACCGACTCTCCCGTTGGGACCTTTCGTTATCTTGAATGCGTGTAAACGGCGATTAACTCCTTTGACGGTGCTAGTGCCATGACCGAACAACTTGTAAACGTTGTCTAGGAGGACAGCGGAGAAGTCCCCTATAGAGGTCACGACGTCTTGCCTTGTGTAAGGGCCCATTTTCTTGAATAAGTTACCAACAATGCCCATCAGATGGTCCAGGGTGTACACTTCCATGTTCTTTAACCCTTGCGAGATCACAGAGTACTTTTGGTCAAGATTGCTATGTGTGTGTCCGGGAGGGAGGAAATGGACGTACACTTCCTCAAACCAGTTCATCTCAACCAACAAGGACAAGTATGCGAACATGAAAGCGTTCTTGTTGTCCTTTGCCGCGTTGTCCATTTGCAAGAAGCAATACGGTGGAAGCTGCCCCTCTTCTTCAAGGACCCGGTTGAAGAAATGTTGGAAGCATGATATAGTCAGATTGATGGACTGCGAGTAGAATGGCAAAGCCCAATAACCAATGAAGCCTCTTCCCTGGGAGAATAATCCTGAGTTAACATAGAAGGAAACATGAAGTCAGAATATTAGCATTATTTTGTTAAGTAATCATTTCAAGTTTTAAATACTGTGTATGCTCCCGATTATGCTCGGGAGGACATGTCCTACATGCGCTGTATTTGTACTCACCCATGATGCGTGTCTTTAGAAGTTCACCTCCTGCGGTCTTCTTTGTATGTGAGAAGTGGCGTGACTGAGGAAGATTAGTCTTCTTGTTGTCCATTGCATCAGCGGATGCGTGCAAGAAGAGCTTCGGATACTGTTCAGACAGTTTTTCACGGATGTCATACCTACGCCGACCAATGGAAATCTGATTACGGTGCACAGCCTGACTCTGACGAAGTTCATCAACTGCTGGCTGAAACGTAGTGGTCAGGAGTCTGGCTCGGTACTTGACGCAGTCGTCGCACTTGGCAAAAGGCTGCCAAGTCTTTATCTTCACGTTCCACCAATGTGCATGCCATAGTTTACGCAAACTGCTGTATAATGTTCTGGGAGGAACCATGCCGTTCTTCTTCATGTCCCTAAAGACAGCTTGCTTGCTTGGAAATATGCCGCAATGTAAAAAAATCAAAGGGCGCATGACCTTAGATTTTTTCCTTCCTCTAGATCCTGGAGCATATGAAGTCTGGTGCGGCATTGACTCCCCAAACTCATCTACGAGAGATTTCATCGCAGCGTTGAAATTGTCCCTCAACACTGCGGGTGCACTCCTCTTCCTCCTCACCTTCACAGCAGGTTCAAACCTAGACAGGGTCCAATGGAACGAGGTTAGGTCGCTTATTGTTATGGATGCTCCCGATTATAATCGGGAGGGTAGAATGGATCATTATACGGTTGCCTGATGTATTGGGTTGTCCCGAGCATAATCGGGAGGAAGCAAAGTGCACTGTAACCACATGAGAATTCGGGATAACTTACTCTCTGTTGTTTTTGATCTGACCACTTATCGCAAGCCATGCATTTGAACCGATTACGGATGCAGCCTGATAAAATGACTTGCAAACGTCAACGCCCAATATCCTGAACGAGCAAAATAATCGTTAAGTTCGAGTCATAATACATTTCAAAAATCTTTAGGCGCATCAGGCGCATCAGGCGCTTCAGGCGCAAGATCAAATTATTGACAACCTACCTTTGTGAGTAACGGTTCTACACGGATGTAACAATTTCAAATTTCAAATTACAACCTACCTTGTCGACACACTCCTTGTCCCTGTCTTGCGATCCCGCTTGCTTGCCAGTGCATTCAATTCGATGTAGCATCGACGTTGCCTTTCGGCAGGTTCGAGCTCGGCGAATTCATTTCGTCGTTCGCGAATTACATCCTGTGGGAGTACCAAGTGACATGTGTTCTTGCACTTACAGGTAATAAGCTTGTCGAATTGATTCACGCTATCAGAGTTGGTAACTATGTCGCTCTCTTCGGCTGGCACGGTTTCGATCGCATCGTCGCCACTGGAATTCTCGAAATCTAGTTGTCGACGTCGAGGTACCGGCAACATAGGCTCAACCCAGTGGTGTATGCCCAATCCAATTCCTGGGGAAGGGGTAGCGTCCATTTTGCCCCTTCCCCTCAAAGAAACTAAGCCTGCCAAGATGATAAGAAGGAATCGACAGTGGGCCTGCCGTCGGGTGAGTGATCGCGGAACCCGGGACCAGCCAAATGTACCGGGGTCGATCTGTACCGCTACCAGCAGACTAGACCGGGACCAGCAACTTCCGACTATACTCGGGAGCTTTGACATAGACCGGGCCTAGCAAACTGCAAGGGCTAATACTGTAAGAATCAATTCGGGAACACAAGACTGTATTTTGCAGTACGTGAATAACTAGAGGCCATAGTTCGACGCTGTCCAAGGTCCTATCAGTTTGCTTGCTATGTCGGTATTATGCCGCCGAAGGACCCTGACGAGGTGAATTCTTTTAAGAGACCCCTTCTTCCTAACTTCCAACCTACGCAAACCGATTCACGTCGTAAACAAACGCGGAGAGACATTTTCTCCAACTTCGTAACAACCCATTCAAGGGTTGTTCCCGGGAAAATACCTAAGCAGCAACCTGTGCAACCTAAACCTTTACGCTCTGGTGCTGTAGCTACCCAGCCTGCGCAACCTCGACGACCAGCTGCAGTGCCTGCGCAACCTCGACAACCAGCTGCAGTGCCTGCGAAACCTCGACTGTTGCAACCTAGGACTCTGTCCTTCAATACAGTTGAGAGCTTTGCGAACAGTAGCATGTCCCCTCCAAAAGGTGGTGGTGTCACAAGCAAGTCTAAACAAGTCCGTGCAGCAGAAAACTTACCTGAGGAACGTACACCAGGAGCTGATGCGGTAACACGTGAAGGGGTAAGAGAGGGGCCACCACAACAACCACCTATTGGTTGGGTTGAAGGACCTCACAACCCTGATGGACCCCTTGGATTTACCGAGATCGCCAGAGATGAAAGTGATGCAGACTCCAAATTGTATTGGGCACCATATGTCACCTTCACCTACGTGGGTAATGAAGAGGATCGATTAGGCGTGCACAAGATAGGTATCGTCGCATGGGACAGTGAACGAGATGCGCTTCTTCGCAAGGGTAGGAAGTCCCCCTATCAGCTCTGCATAGACGACTTGATGGACTATGGCGGAAGGACAGAACAAGATGGAAAGCAAATCTTTATTCCGTGCCCGGCTATAGTCAAGTAAGTTCAGATGGGTGTTGCTTATGAATTTGGACTGCATGTATTCTGAGTACATGTTTTCTGTATCATTCTCTTGTTGGATTTGTCAATGCTCCCGATTATGATCGGGAGGACTGTGCGTATTCCGAGTACATGTTTTTTGAATCATTCGCTCGTTTGGTTTGTCAATGCTCCCGATTATGATCGGGAGGACTGTGTGTATTCCGAGTTCATGTTTTCTGTATCATTCGCGCGTTGGGTTTGTCAATGCTCCCGATTATGATCGGGAGGACTGTGTGTATGCCGAGTACATGTTTTCTGTATCATTCTCTCGTTGGGTTTGTCAATGCTCCCGATTATGATCGGGAGGACTGTGTGTATGCCGAGTACATGTTTTCTGTATCATTCGCTCGTTGGGTTTGTCAATGCTCCCGATTATGATCGGGAGGACTGTGTGTATTCCGAGTACATGTTTTCAGTATCATTCGCGCGTTGGGTTTGTCAATGCTCCCGACTACGATCGGGAGGACTGTGTGTATGCCGAGTACATGTTTTCTGTATCATTCTCTCGTTGGGTTTGTCAATGCTCCCGACTACGATCGGGAGGACTGTGCGTATTCCGAGTACATGTTTTTTGAATCATTCGCTCGTTTGGTTTGTCAATGCTCCCGATTATGATCGGGAGGACTGTGTGTATTCCGAGTTCATGTTTTCTGTATCATTCGCGCGTTGGGTTTGTCAATGCTCCCGACTACGATCGGGAGGACTGTGTGTATGCCGAGTACATGTTTTCTGTATCATTCTCTCGTTGGGTTTGTCAATGCTCCCGACTACGATCGGGAGGACTGTGTGTATGCCGAGTACATGTTTTCTGTATCATTCGCGCGTTGGGTTTGTCAATGCTCCCGATTATGATCGGGAGGACTGTGTGTATGCCGAGTACATGTTTTCTGTATCATTCGCGCGTTGGGTTTGTCAATGCTCCCGATTATGATCGGGAGGACTGTGTGTATGCCGAGTACATGTTTTCTGTATCATTCGCTCGTTGGGTTTGTCAATGCTCCCGATTATGATCGGGAGGACTGTGTGTATGCCGAGTACATGTTTTCTGTATCATTCTCTCGTTGGGTTTGTCAATGCTCCCGATTATGATCGGGAGGACTGTGTGTATGCCGAGTACATGTTTTCAGTATCATTCTCTCGTTGGGTTTGTCAATGCTCCCGACTACGATCGGGAGGACTGTGTGTATGCCGAGTACATGTTTTCTGTATCATTCTCTCGTTGGGTTTGTCAATGCTCCCGACTACGATCGGGAGGACTGTGTGTATGCCGAGTACATGTTTTCTGTATCATTCGCGCGTTGGGTTTGTCAATGCTCCCGATTATGATCGGGAGGACTGTGTGTATGCCGAGTACATGTTTTCTGTATCATTCTCTCGTTGGGTTTGTCAATGCTCCCGATTATGATCGGGAGGACTGTGTGTATGCCGAGTACATGTTTTCTGTATCATTCTCTCGTTGGGTTTGTCAATGCTCCCGATTATGATCGGGAGGACTGTGTGTATTCCGAGTACATGTTTTCTGTATCATTCTCTCGTTGGGTTTGTCAATGCTCCCGACTACGATCGGGAGGACTGTGGGTTTTTCTCTACATAATCTGAATCATTTGCTCTACCAACCTATTTGTCTTACGCAGCGTCCACGATGACGGTACCGTGGAAGTAAAAGTCAACGCGGGTGAGCAGGTTTTGGGATGCGGTGTCATGGACGAATGGACCAAGGCGCGCCAAGAGCCAATGAACATTGAAGTCGTTGCTGGTGGACCAGCCTTCAATGTTACGGCTACGCACACTCACTGGTTGAGGTTTCGCGGCGAATGCAGGCCAATGTGTGGAGCTGATGCTTTCTGGTCGACACTCACCCTTGCGGGATCCAAGCCAGCCCAGATGAAGTTACTAGCGTTCGGAGGCCCATGTCTGGAGCCCTATCAAGCATACCAGTTCACATTCTCGCTCTACTCATGGTGGTATAAAATGCGCGGCCCTTCTGTTAGCGTCGGCAAGGGCGGATTTATCGCCGACAAAGACCTGGTGGAAAGTAAGGCGTGGGTTGAGACATGCGAAGGAAAGCTCGGGAACGATTTCAAGGACTTTGGTCCTGGCGACAGGAGGTCACCTCGATCTTTACAAAAAGAGCCTTCACCTGACGCCGGTAAGAGAGCAATCGAACGGACTGTACTGGTGCACCACGGCTCAGGTTGAATTTTCAAATCTGACAGGTACATTTTGAATATTACGTACGCTGTGAGATGTACACCGTTCGAAACAACCATTGTGTCCTGACCGCAACTGCCGCTTTCAAATTCGATAGGATATTGCGTAACTTCCGCACTCTTTCCATTTCCTTCAGGCTCCGCGAAGAAGGCAGGAAGGAAGCGACGAGATCAGCCCACTACAATCAACGAAGAGGGCAGATCGCCGACAACTTTGTAAGTTCATCGTATTCAAATTGTTATCTCCTTTCGCAATCAATCACTCGTTCAGCGTGAATGAACCATTGCAGTCAAGTCTATTCCCTGCATCGTAGTCATGTCGATCGCATCAACTTAAACACGCGCGTCACTGATTTTGAATACCGTCCTCCTTGGGCGTTCCGGTTATAGTCGGGAGGACTTCGGTCCTCCTTGGGCGTTTTGTTGTTATCTCCTTTCGCAATCGATCACTCGTTTGCGTGAATGAACCATTGCAGTCAAGTCTGTTCCCTGCATCGTAGTCATGTCGATCGCATCAACTTAAACACGCGCGTCACTGATTTTGAATACGGTCCTCCTTGGGCGTTCCGATTATAGTCGGGAGGACATCGGATGTCCAATGTTCAATCTTCCGCAATCTTATCTAATCAACTAAGTCAATGCTCCCGATTATAGTCGGGAGGACACTGGATGTTCAATGCTCAAACTTCCGCAATCATTCACTAATCAAGTATGTCAATGCTCCCGAGTATAATCGGCAGGACTCTGGATGTTCAATGCTCAATCTGCAGCAATAATTTACCAATCAACTATGTCAATGCTCCCGAGTATAATCGGCAGGACACTGGATGTTCAATCTTCAATCTTCCGCAATATTTTACCAATCAACTATGTCAAAGCTCCCGATTATAGTCCGGAGGACATCGGATGATCAATGTTCAATCTTCCGCAATTTTATCTAATCAACTAAGTCAATGCTCCCGATTATAGTCGGGAGGACACTGGATGTTCAATGCTCAAACTTCCGCAATCACTCACTAAACAAGTATGTCAATGCTCCCGAGTATGATCGGCAGGACACTGGATGTTCAATCTTCAATCTTCCGCAGTAATTTACTAATCAACTAAGTCAATGCTCCCGATTATAGTCGGGAGGACATCGGATGTTCAATGTTCAATCTTCCGCAATCTTTTTCTAATCAACTAAGTCAATGCTCCCGATTATAGTCGGGAGGACACTAGATGTTCAATGCTCAAACTACCGCAATCATTCACTAATCAAGTATGTCAACTCTCCCGAGTATAATCTGCCGGACCACGGGATGTTCAATGCTTAATCTTCAGCAATAATCACTAATCAGTATGTGCATGCTCCCGAGTAATTCGCATGGACACTGGATGTTCAATCTTGCATTCTCCTCAATTTTTAACCAAGAACTATTGTCAAAGCTCCCGAGTAGAGTCGGGAGGACATCGGATTTCATGTTAATCTTCCCCAATCTTTTCTATCAACTAAGTCAATGCTCCCGATTTAGTCGGGAGACACTAGATTCAATGCTGAAACTACCGCAATCACTCACTAATCAAGTAATGTCAATGCTCCCGAGTATAATCGGCGACTGATTCCAATCTTCAATCTGCCGCAAGAATATTACCAATCAACTTTTCTATGCTCCCGATTATAATCGGCAGACACTGGATATTCAATGTTTAATATCCGCAACTTTCTGTACTCAACTATGTCAATCTCCCGACCATAGTCGGGAGACCCTGGATGTTCAATGTTCTGACCCCTCACTAACGTCAAATATGTTTTATCAAACCCTTCAGGTTTGCTGATCCCAAGAAGAACCCTGCTGGACACGAGGGCAAAGGCAAGCGTGCTGCGTCGCAGGCTGCAGACAATGCACCAGCCGCAAAGAAACAAACTCCTGTACCCGAACACAAGATTCATTCCTTGGAGGAGGATTCAGACTTGAACTCAAGAAGTTCTGTCGACACTGTGCCCGGGCCATCTGACGACGATGATGCACCCAAACCGCTCCTAAGAAAGAGGTCGCGGTCAGCCTGGTTCTCAGAGAAGACTATGTGGAAAGCGAAGAGATCACCGGCAGGAGAGAAGAAAGGGGACAGCATTGGAAACATCGAAGGTGATTTGGCTAAGGCTAAGGCTTTCCTGACCGACAAGCATTTTGGTGGAGAGCATTCATTGGACTGCACGAAGTTCCTCCCTCCAAAGCTACCTGTCAGAATCCGTGTGTTGGACCCTGTTCGAGTCGATCAACTCCTCGCCAATTTTTTGAAAACCACAATGGCCACTGGGAAGGTATTGTTCATGGACATCAGCAAGGACCTGAAGAATGTATCTCCAGGTTGGGCTAATATTGATCCAAGCAGGCTGGAACAGACGTTCAACAACATCTCCAATGTGAAAGGGGAGTTTGGCGAGCCATGGATCATCGGAGGGTACCACAGCTCCCAAGCCTTCATCAAGTGGGCAGCAGACCGCCCTGGTGAAATTCCTCTGCGCAATTGCTTCGTGTACCGGTTGTCAGAGGTGGAGGGTGCCACGTACGACGAGAAGCTTCAGAACGCTCGCCTCCTTTCCCTTTTGGACAACACAAGCGGCCAGTCGACTGAGGGGTACGACTCTCAGCCATTTTTGGTTTCTACCTTCCTGTGGCGTGAATTGTACCTTCAGGCAGGCTGTCCCGCTCGGACTGAGAAGGGGCATCAGTCAGACCAGTACAACAACTTCAAAACTCTGTGTGTCACCGGGGACGAGAAGTTGACGAAGTCTGTTGCTAGCCAGGGGGGTGCCACCGTGCCACGCTTCAAAGTCGTGAGCTTGGACGAAGAGTCCTACAAGAAGGCTTTCCTGATCATGTCCTCCATGGACGACCGGGAGAAGATCGGCGCCGACCACCTTGTTGAGCGCCTACAGAACGTGGAGCCTCCGCCTCCGCCAAACGATGAGGAGGAAGAGGAGGGGGACGACGAGGAAGCTGCACCTGGATCCCATGGGAAAAGGGCTAAGGGAAAGGCTAAGGACAAGATGAGGTCGGTCCTCGTTGAGGACATGAAGGAAACTATGAAGCTGCCACCTGGAGAGCTGAAGTTCTTCCTGAAGTCCGTGACCGACGACTTGTATGTCCACGAGTATGAAGCTTTCAAGATCAAGGACGAAGTGGACAATGTCGCGTTCACTACCGCGGTAGGTTCATGTTGTATATTAAGTTATTTTCAGACATGATCGGGATGATTGTGATGAAGTACGGTGGTGTGCCATTTTTCGTTATTGACAGCGATTCACTTCTCGCATTGGACGATGCTTCCGAGTATGATCGGGAGGACTGTGGGTGTGCCATGTCTCGTTATTGACATAAATTCACTTCTCGCTTTGGACGATGCTGCCGAGTATGATCGGGAAGACTGTGCGTGTGCCATATCTAGTTATTGACGGCGAATCCCTTCTTGCATTGGATGATGCTGCCGATTATGATCGGGAGATGCTTCCTAGTATGATCGTTATCATGACAAGAAAACTCTTTTATTCGCAGACGTTTGCATCGGCATACAAGGCTTCGTTGGTTCATTACAAGACAGAAGTGTCAGCGGGCTTCGTCATCTACATCATCGACAGGCTTCTCAAGCAACACAATGTCTCGCCTGTGTCCTTTCGTGACGACTTGAAGTTACGCTTCAATTCTGGTTCGCCGCTTGACCTTGAGGCAAAGGGCTTCACGCACATGCACGCCTTCTTGGGCAATAACGCGGAACCCGCCGTTACCAACAAACCCCTTCAGCTGGGTGGCATCGCCTTCAGCAGCAAGGCAGCTTCTGAAATCTTGATCGGGGGCATTCGATCCGATGCTTCGATTCCCGCACATCAGGTCTTCTCCGGGTGGCTGAGGGACTATACCGCCCAGAGAAGGGATTGGTATGGTATACCACCTAGGGATGAAGTTTTGATGCCCAAGCTAACCATCACCGAGGTCACGCAAGTGGGAGGTCTGCTGAGTTTCGCGACAGACAAGGAAGCGCTAAACCAGCTTCTCGACAGGTGGTTTTCTGTGATCAGGACAAGGGTCCAGCAAAAAAACCAGGCACAGATTATCAGTACCCTGGCCGCTAGCATTGACGACATGAAGTTGCTAGTTCAGCCTGACCAGGAGTACCCAATGGCGACAGACGGCCTCCAACAACCAATCTGTGATGATATGTCCAAGTTCCTCGAGGCCTGCCGTGAACTGCTTTTCGCACACCCCATTCCGCCTCGCAGTATCCATCTCGATGCGTTGAACACCATCAGGGGAGTCGTGGGTTTCCTCGTCATGGACTTAACAAGGCGGAGGAAAGATGGAGCAGCAGGGATTCCGATGTTGAACCTGACAGAGGAGGTCTTGTTGTCATTGGCAGTAAAGTACGGTGATTTGCCAGTGTGGAAAAGGGGAGAGCCTTCCGAACGCTTTTTCCGTCTCTACGATGGTGGACAGATGTATCCACACCTGATGTCGGCAGCTACAGCAGTGTTCATGGACGCTGACCACCAGATTGGAGCCGGTCGGGTCCAGCTAGAGACGGCAACAGTCAGCGCGCACCTTTACAACATGAAGGCGAAAACATTCCAGTGTGATGAAATCCGTAAGGTGCGTAGATGTTTAAAATGATAGACTACAAGTTGAAAAGTTGACGCTCCCGATCATAATCGGGAGGATGATGTGTTAAGCATGTCTTTTCACCACTTCAAAATCCATTACACATAATCCTTCCGATCACAGTCGGGAGCATCACGTTGTTCAACTTGTCTTCCAACCCATAATCTAACTGACTTGTACATATTTCGTTTACTCTTGCAGGTGCCTGGCAAACTGATCGACTTGGTGATCATCGACCCCTGTCTCACTGGCGATGAAAAGGGACCGTTGTGGCTCGTCGATGAAGACTCTTGGAGTTCGACTGATGTGATCGACATGCTGCGGAACTTAGCAGGCCAGAATCGGAAGTTTGCCTCAGTGTGCCAT
This sequence comes from Chlamydomonas sp. ICE-L, assembly GCA_013435795.1. Taxonomy (NCBI): domain Eukaryota; kingdom Viridiplantae; phylum Chlorophyta; class Chlorophyceae; order Chlamydomonadales; family Chlamydomonadaceae; genus Chlamydomonas; species Chlamydomonas sp. ICE-L. The sequence continues at coordinate 43,390 of JACBWV010000155.1, forward strand.
GTGGTCGTGTACACCAACCAAGAGGAAGGCAGCAGGTTCCTTGTGGCTTTCAGAGAAGCTGGCGTGGCTGACATTCGCCTTACCCACATTACACGCATGGGGCCAGACTTCAAGACACATTCCACCAGCATCGCCATCTCTGGGATCTTGCATCAAGGTGCGGGACAAGCGGGCCCGTCCTCGAAAGCTTCCATTTCTTCTTCTGGTCTTGCCGCTGCCATCACGGTCTTCCTACCGCCTATTGACGCACAGAAAAGTGCCATTGGACGCCCCGACATTAGCGGCTGCTCGATGAGTCCCAAACAAGTTGGATACCGCAGGAGAAGTGTCGCCGAATTCCGTCACTTTGTGCGGGAGCTTAGCTCCGTTGGCAACTATGTGATGTGCATGCAAGCTGGCGATGCCTCGGGCATGCTAGCGGCTTTGCTAGAGAGGAGGAACGCCATTGGCTTGGACTGTATCACTCAGAAGCTTGGGGCTGCTGCATGGCGTTTGAACATGTTTGCAAAAACGGAGCAGGCTATTCTATCACGTCTCGAAGCCTGTACTGATGCAGATGATGAAACAAGGGTGAGGACGGCGGTACTGGTTCAGGAAGACATTGACACAGAGTTTCGCGACAACCCTGCTGAGCCCAGTGAGGAAATGATGCAAAAGCTAGAGACGTGTCTCCAGACATATCGCGAGAAGAAAGCCGCAGATTGGCCTGAGGACGAGTTCGAGGCCTGCAAGGAGAAGGTTCTGGAAAGCTGCATCAGTGCAGGAACAGTAAAAGGGCTGATGAGGACCAAGAAGTTAGATTTAGCCCTCGTTGGGTTGCGTGCCAACTTGTTCCCAGAGCAAGACGAGTCAGTTAGCACATGATCTGTCAGCACTAAGTGCAGAAGTTAGCACCAATGGACTTGTTGGCAGCAGTTCAACATTAGCATTGTGCACAAGTTTCACGAGTGTACTTGTTTGCACCATCCAACACACATTTTGAGTGATTTCAGGATTCTAGGATGGCAGGTTGCAGATTTCAGGATTTAAATTTGTGTTATGTACATAATGAGCTTATGAGGTATGAAATTATGAATAATAAGTCCTGAGTTAGGAGTTATTAGTTCTGACTTGTATAAGGTACATATAAGTTCTGAGTTGTGAGTTATAAATTATGAGGTACACATAAGTACAGATTTCGGAGTCGTAAGTACTAAGTTGTAATTTTGAACTGTTGAGTTGTGAGTTGTGAGATAAATAATTATGAGCAATGCGTTCAAGACTTTGTAAACAGCTTTCACCTTCCTCTTGACTGTCCTCTACAATTGATTTTGTATTCCAATACTTTCTCTCTCTCCAAACGAGCAAATCAATGTTACAATTGAAATTGAAGGGAATAGTCTCTTTCTCAGGAATACAACAAAACAATCTTACAAAATAAATTGTAAGATATTTTCGTAAAAGCCACCAAAAAAGCAAAATCAATTAATTTGCGAAAACGATCTTACAATATTTATCGTAAGATTTCAGTAAAATAAAAAATCCGTTCGGAAGCAGGAACTCCTTTATAATAATGTGCAATCCATCACGTGCAACGCATGGCAAGATCCGAGACAGCGGTTCATCACCACAATATATAACATGATCTTCAAGGCTCAGAGTCCACGGGAACATGTATGCATCTCCACGCAGAACATCTTCCTGGTCACAACACATCAACATCCACGTGGTGGGGGACCTGATGAGACTCATTGTCGTCGTCCTCAATCACGGAGGATGTGCTGGCTGAGAATTTAATGGAGGCTCTCACCTGAATTCTATCATCCGAATCAAGTTGTTCCGAAACAAAAGAAGGAATGTTTGGCGACACGCCTTTACTATGACCCTGCTACCAATCGTTGTCTCGTCAAACGGTCGTAACATGAGGATCGCAAATTAATAAAATAAGTTCCCATCCACGTTCCCGTTGAAAGATAACAAGACAATGAGAAGCTTCGGTGGTTTGTCGACACGGTTCGGGGACTTCTGCGGTCCTCAATCCGTTTGCAATCTCTCGTCCTTGACGAGACATTCTCCAATTTGTATATGTTTTTTTCATTGTTTTTTTTTTTATTTTTTTTAATTTTTTTTTAATTTTTTTTTTTTTATTTTTTTTTTTAAGTTTTTTTTTTTATTTTTTTTTTGTATTAAAAATTTTTGTGGTTCTTGCTTTTTTTTTTTTTTTTTTTTCTTTTTTCGTTTTTTTTTTTTTTTTCTTCTTTTTGTTTTTCTCTTCTTCTTTTTTTCTCCCTTTTTCTTTTTTTTCGCTTCCTTTTTTTTTTTTTTTTTCTTTTTTACTTCTTTTCCTTTTCTTTTTTTTCTTTTTTTTTTCTTTCTTGCTTGCTTGTCCCTTTTTTTTCTTTTTTTCCTTTTTCTCCTCTGTCTTTTCTTTTTTCTTCTTTTTTTTTTCCGTCTTTTTCTTTTTTTCTTTTTCTTTTTTTTTTTTTTTTGTTTATTTATAATCCTTCGAATTTTTTCTCATCCTTTTTTTTTTTTCCCCTCGCTCATCAACCCGATCTCTTTGCAGTCACAACGGCTGCTTCGACAGCTCGTCAGAGGGACCCGTACTTGTTCCGAAAAGTCGAGATAACCGACAACATTAGTAGATGCGCAAAGTGGGATTACCAGGGAGAGGACAACAACCACCTCCAACGATGCAAAGAGGATCTCGATGACTTTTTAAGGAAGGTAATGCCTGTTGACGAGGAGCGTGACGTCGTGCTTGCCTTCTTTGCGGGGCTCCTACCAGGTCAACGCAAGGAGAAGAAATTCCTAGCCTTCACCGATAAGACATCCGGGGACAACGGCAAGAGCACTCTCATGGCCCTTATGTGTAACTTTTTTGGCGAGTACGGGAGCAGCAATGGCACAAAGTTTTTGACAAAGGGGTCGTTTGCAAGGGGACGTGATGACCATGACGCGGGTCTCAAGCCAATGAAGGGCGTGAGGCTACTGGTGGCCGAAGAAATGAAACCCAACACCGCGTTGGACGAGGCGTTGATCAAGCGCATTGCGGGGGGGGGAGGGTGCGTGTTTGCGGCGCTCGTGTGGCACCGGGAACTCTTTCGACTTCATTGGCATTCTGGTGTGTAATGATCTTCAACGAGCGTTTGTCCCAAGTTCTACGGAGAGCCAACGCATTCTGTTCAAGAGAATGGTTGTTGTCCCATCGCTCAATTGTCTTGATACAAACCCCGACCCATAAAGAAGAAAAGAAAAGAAAGAAAAAAAAAGAAAAAAGAAAAAAAAAAAAAAAAAAAAAGGAAAAGCAGAAAAAAAGTAAACAGCGCACACGAGTTTGAGCGCCGCGACGACCTAGCCGACATCCTACCAACCTGGAGGTCTGCGTTGGCACAGCTGCTCATCGAGCACTTTCGTCGACCGGGGCGCTCCAGCATCTTCGACACCCTGCCGGTCGCGATGACCGAGTGGAAGTCTGGTATTGCGGACAGTGCAAACCCCCTTGCCTGAATGGCTAGAGGAAGTGGTTGAGGTGACGGGGCGTCTCGTGACCGGGTGTGGATCGGGACCTCAGAGTCGGTTGAAAGTGTCCCACTATGGAAACGAGACATCGTCAGTATTCAGCACAAGTTGGTCAAGGTCGTTCTGTTTGGGCAAACAGGGACCGGTGGAAAGAGACTCGCCGGTGGCAGTCCCTCTACGGAGAGGATACGAAGAAGTTGTGAAGCGCGGGGTTCCTTCGTAGACTCAGTATGGGGTTCCATCTAAATGCAAGATTAACGAGTACCGTGGTTTGTTTTTAGATCACACCCTCTCACCTCCCCCAGACTC
>JACBWV010000154.1:0-57475 GCA_013435795.1 Chlamydomonas sp. ICE-L
AATCGATATATCCGACGACGCTTGGAGTGCGTCTTTGGTCCCTCATACTCCTACACGCGCTTGGCATGCCCCCTTCTCTCCAGCCCATCGCTCGCTCTTTTGCCAATGGTGACACCCGAGGACGGTCTCTCGTCCCGGCGCACGGTCGCCGCAGGGAGACGTAACAACGAATATGATGAGGATATGTGCGAGTTTCTGAGAATCCGCTTCACTCCTGAGGACGTTCACGACGAGGAGGGATTCCTGATGCGCCACGACGTGAACAGGATTTCCTTCGATTTGCGTCATGCATCTCTTTCGGTATCCGGAAGGACTCTGGACGCGTCGGCCGGTGTAGTGATGCTCTGTAACCCTTAGAAGGTGCGCGTGTTGCAGACGCTCCTTGTGTTTCAATGCAGGACTCTAGATGTGACCCGGCCGTGTCAGCACAGCGTTGTTCATAGACTATTCGTACGTGCACCGATTTTAATATGGTAATGGTGCTGAAGCGTGAACTCGACGGCTACCTTTAAAAACACCTATGCGGGCAGAACTTCGTATGAGCGCGCTTCCTTCGGAATGCGTTAGTGGTGGTGGAATGCCGTGCCTTCTTACATGGGGTGGGTGAGGGGCGTGACTTGCGACGGGGTTCAATGTCATTACAGGCGAGGGTGCAGGAAGCGAGGCGCGGTCCGTCCGTACCTCCTGAAACGGAGTCTTTCACGTGCACATTTGTGTTGTTGTTCAGGAGGGAAGAAAGCGCGTGAGTCAGCTGCGTTGCTTCGCGCGTACGTCCGCAACAGACAGTTCGTTTAGCGTCACGACATGGCATGGGAAGCTCTGTGGGCAGTCAAGGGTTGGACATCGTTGCCAAGGCGCAGGGATGTTGAAGGAGGAAAACTTCCGCATTTCATGCGTGACCTTTTTCACTTGCGCATGCACTGTACCAGCTTCACGCCTTTGGGGAGGCTGATGGACCTTTCGGGAACATCTGCGTCGGGGGGCGGTTTGCATGTTTTCTTCGTCTTTTATTCGTGTGTGCATGTGGCGATTGCTCGAGTCTGCTTTTGCCTACTATTGTGGTAGGTTGTTCGCTTTATCTGTCTGCATGAGATGGTGTTCTGAGCTGCGGATGAGGTTTGGACCTGAGACATGGTCCCATGGTCAGATATGGGCGTTGGTCGGTCCATGACGACGGGCGCTCCGGAGGTTTGTTAGCCAATGTCGCGGAGATGGTTGCGCCCTTTGCTGGTGATGCACGATGTGTCCCTTTGGGATACCTACCGTATATCGGGGGACGATGGTTGGCTTGCGCGTGTGGCGATGCCCCGTTTGTCAAACGTGGCTGCTATGGTTTGCAGTATGGGTCGGTGGGGGAGGCTCAATCGACGTATCCGATACTTTTTAAGATCCACCTTCCATCGGGGGGTTGCAAGGGTTCGTGGGGGAGTCTATCTGGTGAGGACCAATGTTTTGAGCGTTGCTTCAGCTGGGAGGTTGCTGTTGCGGGCTGCTTCACAAGCTTGTCTTATTGTAGCACCTTCTGGACATTCTGTCGCTATCGATGGGACCGATGTTGACGACGGTCTCTTCTTGCCTTTTTTAGACGGAGCGCTCTCCTAAGGTTCCGCATTGACACTTCTTCTTCTGATATATCTTGATTATGCGTACCTTGGGGGATGTGTGGTCTTCCTCTCGTGCCACCTTCGTTCGTGTCGCTGTCAGTTCTGTAGGATTCTAGGGGCGCTGTTCTTTATGATAATTCGGTATTGTTTCTCGTTTGTTCATGGGATACACGTCGGGAAATTGTCTCGTTGCTCCTTCAGAGGCGCGCTCTAGGCGAAGGCGGCGTGCTTGCAACTTGTTGTGGTGTTTGCATGCGCGTGCGCGTATTGCGCAACAAAGACCTTCTAATATTGACGGTTTTGTTTCTGCTCTTCGGGAGTTTTTCTCCGAGTTCCGTGACGCTTGGGGGTGCATATCTATCGACGAGGGGTTCGGGGCTGACTTAGACTTGTCTTCTTCGCTTCTCCTCGTCATTGTGGCGGGTCTTCTGGGGGCGTCATCAACGGCGAGGTTGAGGACAAACCTATATTACTCTGAAGGCGGAGAGGAGGCGTGGGGGGGAGAGGAGTTTGTTGCGTCTTGTTCCCTTTCTGGCGGGTGGTGCGTTTTTGTATTTAGGCCCTTGTTTTTTTCTCCTGGGGGTCGAATCTGGTCGGGCTTTTATCCTTCCCTTTCTTTGGCTTTCATCCTGTCAGTCTGCTCGGTGCAGTTCTTTTCCTGCAGGTCTGTCCGCCGTTTTCTTCTTTTTCCTGTTGGGGAGCTATTCATGGTTTCTCCTTTCGCTAGCGGGGGGTTCGTTCCTCTTTATCCATGTTACATTTATTTAGTACCCCGCTTCTTTTCTACTACGGAGAACGTTTCCTTTGGACCGGGTTGCTCCTGGTACTTTATTAATGAGTTTTGTGCTTTGCCGCGTCTGCGCTGTCCGGGCGCCGCGAGCGGCCATCTGTCCTGTCTACGTGTTTCTCGGTGCTCGTATTCTCGGTTGTGGCGTGCTGCGGTTGGACCGCTCTTGCCGCTATGTACAACTGGTTTGCGTTCTGGTGCGTCTACTCGCTATTCTTTTCTCGTTTTATTTTGTCTTTACGTGGTGTTCTGACAGTGTCTACGGTTTGGTTGGCGGCGTTTTAGACGAACTTTCTTAGTTCTTTGGTCGTTCTCATTCACACTAATATTCCTTGCAATAGGTCTGTAGTTTGGCGGCCCCCTTTCTTCTTACACTCCATCTTGCTCCGTCACTGTTTGTCTTCTTTTGAGCCGCTGACACTCGTCTAATGGGACGGGCGTCGGGGCGCCTGCGCGTCGGGGGGTTGTTGCCCGTTCGTCGTTGGCTCTCCGACTGGTCCTTGTCTTTTGGGCTTTGTGGATAGGTTGCTAGTCCTTTTATTTTTGGGGGTGTGCTATTTTTTTAGGTAGGGCGGTGCGTGTAGCGTCTTGTGGCTGGCACTAGGCATCAGATTTTCCGCGTGGTTTCCGTATTTAACGGGTAATGTGTGGCTCTATTAAGTACACATACTTTATTGGATGTTGGAGACGAGGCTACGGGTAGAATAAGGCGTACGGATCTTGTATCCGAAACAAACCGGGGGGGGGGCCCGACTGCGTTATCAGTTGGTGGTCTACGAGCGCGGTCATGCCATCTACCTTGCCGTGGTTCTCTGTTGGGTGCCGGTGCGACGGTGAAATAAGGGACTTCGATGTCCCTAACCGTGTGTTGTGCCAAGTTTGGCGTTGGTCTCCTCTGGGGTAGCGTACGAATCATGGACGGTAGAGTCATCGACGACGATGCTTACGCGTCCTTGATACAAAGGAGACATTTATTTTCCAACCTGTAGGGTCGCTTCATGGCTAAGTACAGCACGACGCGCTTGGACGAGGTGCCGCAGCTCCCACTTTATTTGAGGACAACTGTATATAATGACCACCATTGTATTGTCAACATCCAGCATCCTGCTTGCCAAGCAGACATTCAAGCATGTCGACAATCTCCAGGACAGTCTCTACATGCTGGCTTCGAGCTCAAATGTGCCTCCGCCATGGGAATTTGAGGTTCGCAACGCGCAAGGAGACCTGCTGAATCTCACCTCCACACGTTGTGTTTCCAAGGAGCCGTTGTTTGCTACTGTCAAGGCAGATGCCGTAGCTGCTATTTCAGCCAAGGTTGAGAAGCAAGCGAACGAGCTGGCGATGTTGCTGAAAGCAGCAACGGCATCGGGGCAAAATTCAGATATGCGGGCCTGTGCAGCAACTGTCATAAAGGCTGCAACTGGCGCTGTCTTTGAAACCACCAGCAGCTCACGTATTTCCAACATGTTTTCAACTCCGAGGGTCACATGGCTGGCCACCAAGGCAAGCCTGTCGCCTTCTGAGTTTGCTGAGCGATTTGACAAGCTCCTGAATCGACGGAACAACAGCGTTGCTCACAGGAGACCGGCCCGCTGCTGGAGGAGGAGGTCGAGAGCTGCAAGGAGCTATTGTCAGCGCTTCCAGTCCTGCGCATCAAGCACCACTGGGAGGCCTGGGTCATCGATGTCTACAGTCGGCGGACAGTAAATGAACATATATCAGATGGAAATAAATGTACGACATCGCCGTTAGAAAATTGGCGGTTAAGAATGGTCGCTGACCACGTATGGAACACGTATGTGATGTTGTATAAAGATGTTGCAACCCTCATCCTCCTTGATCACGAATTCACTTCGAGCATCGAATGCGCCATGTACTTTTTGACGGCCACGGAATCGTTGAATGCTCCTCCCCCCGCCGACGCGTACCCCATACTCGACAGGCAAGCGTCCATTCCGAGCGACGCGACCACGAAATCCGAGACAGTCGTGCGCGCCCTATTAAACCGGTTCACGTCGTGCACCACGAATGTGTAGGACCAGTGCACGGACATGACCTTGGCGATTCCTCCCTCCACGCATGTCCACCCCGTCCTCACCGACCCCTCCTCGACTTCGTCTGGGTTCTCCCTCGCGTACCCCTGAAGGGCTTCCCTCACCTTCACGACGGTGTCGTTGGAGGTCGTCACGGGTAAGGACATTACCACTTTATCTTTGACAGCCCCCCTGGTCATGTTCCGAACCGTGTCGCCCAGGAGGACGCTGTTCCGCACGGTCAATGCCGTGGTACCGTCGAGGTACGTGTGGTTCGTCGTGAAGTCGCGCACCCTGAACGGGCCTCCGTCCAACAGAAGGATGTCCCCTATGTCAAACGGGCGCCGCGTAGCCATGGTCACCATGAAGCGGATGCGCTCCTGTAGTTGCGACACCAGGAAAGAGGCCGCGAGCATGTAGGTTTTGAACATGTCGAATCCCTGTCCGAAGGCCGGGTAGCCCCACATCGATGCGATGACCACCGCGCAAAAAGAGTAGGAGAGGAGCGCGATGTCAATCATGATCCAGTCGACGCACTTGTGGTCCGTGAAGACCTGATGCGCGAACCGTTTGCGTCTGAAGGCCATGTCGTGCATCATCCTCTCCACGCTCGAGGGTGTAATGGTCGTCCCCGCCTTGTCATCCCTCCCACTACTCAGCAGCATCCAGAGGTTCTCTATCCTCTCGTCGTCCTCGTGTACAGACCGCGTGTCCATGAAGCGCAAGAACTCCTCTTTTCTTATCGGCGTTTCTGCGGGGGAGAGCATGAGCGCGCACAAAGTTTTGAAGAGCCCGATAGCTTGTGTTGGTATAGATCTAATAATGTCTGCGTCCGATACGCCCACCCATCTGTGGAGGAACTCGCCGAGGGGCGCGCTCTCCGAGATGCCCACGCACACGTCCGCGCACGAGAAGGCACGCGATATATCGGGGCGATCCATAATACTCGCATCATTGGCGGAGATGGTACCCCACACCTTCTTGCGGTGCGAGAAGAAGACGTACGTAAAAATCACGATACCAGTCGTCTGAAGCGCGAGAAAACACGCCGTGAGCACGAGGCCGCTGTAAAATACGCGCGCGACCGTCCTCGAATGGAGAGTGGTTACTGGACATGCGCTCTGACACTTGGATGCACGCGAACGCCAGCGCGCTGAACACAGCAAAACTCACGCACCGCCGTATGTCCTTGGAGTAAAGGACGAGAAAGTCCCATCGTCTTACGAGAGTTCTGCGCGCGAACCTGCCTGCAATCCACGCGACGTGCGCCGACCCGACCATGGCGCCCGTTGTCGCGACGATCTTGAACGCATCATGGGTGTCGGTTTCGTCATTCAAATCCATGACCGTGCCGAACGCGATCATCCCCTCCCAAAACAGGAAGAGAGCAGCCGAAAACAAAAGCGAGTGCCACCATTTTTGGGACACAGGGGGCTCCGGCGATTCCGAAACAACTGCGACTACAGTGCCCATCGTCATATTTGTCAATCATACAGCTAGGGACATTTTATGGTGAATGGGCGTTCCTTCCTCCCGGCGGATTTTTTTAAATTTCTACTCAGAATTTAGAGCATCCGGAACGACTCGCTAGCTTAAGATATCAGCACCGAGGAATCACAAATCCGCTCCAGACCATGTTTCGCAACCAGTCAAAATCGGCCGGAATGCAGGAACGCCCATTGTACCTCAAGTACATCCAAGTACATCGAGTACCGCTTGCGCATCGAGTAATGTGATTTGTTTGTTTTATTGTTACATTTACGATAGGTCTCCTATATTGTCTGTCGTCGGAATCGATCTCTGATGGGAGATGTCATGGACTTGACAGGCTATATATCGTCGTCGTCAGAGGACGAAGGTACATGCAATTGTTTGCTTTCAATATAATGTACAACTGCGATGTCGTTTTACATTTCCATCTGACACGGGTTTAATTTTATTCCTGTGACTACAGATGAAGAGGAGGCTCCCAGTATTCCCATTGAGGATGAGGTCGAGGTGGTTGAGATCGAGCGCCCTTTGTGGGAGTGTCCTTGCTGCCTAAACAATCATGTTGCAGCGCTCGCCCTTCCATGCGATCACCTCGTGTGCGGAGACTGCTTTCCAAGACTTAATTCGTGCCCTCTTTGCCGCGACTCCATAGCTGGCCCTAGTAGTGTTAGTGTTGTGCCTCTGACTGTGCGACGTGCCAAACGTGGGCAGAGAGCATTGGAAGTGGACTTGACGCATGATGACGAAGATGAGGGTGCCGCGGGTGCTAAATGGTGTTGCCCTCAATGCGCAAATCTGCGCACGAAGGGGTCTTCATGCGCTCGCAAGGAATGCAAAGCTGCAAGATGCGAAGACTGTTGGAAAAGAAGCCAATACAAGTGTGTGTTCTGTACAATCGGCACCCCTTCGCGACGGCCGCTACGTTTGTGATTTGATCTGATGAAAATGGACACCTTGGGATTTTGACAAGTTGACCATCAATCTTTGTAACCGATCAAACCCGTTCAGAAGTGTCTTCGCTCATGCTGTCTCACATTGTGCGCGTTAAAGCGATAACATTGTTGGTATATCATGATTGATACAACGGCATGCACGGTATAAGGCGGTGACAATCATATATTGTATGAGTGGATGGTCCTATAAAATGACCCGTCCGGCAAAGAAACCTCCTTACATGACGCATTGCACATCAACAAAGACCCCGTGTTCTTTTGGGCCACGGTACTGGGGAAGAGGCGATCGCTTAAGTGCGGCTGGTCCTTCAATGGACACTCTCGAAAGTACCGACAAAAGAACGATACGGAGTCTGCAGGATGGAGAGCCGTGATCTAAAAAAGAACCACGATATTCTCGTTAACATCCTGCAATTTGTTGATTCAAAATCGTATTGGTGTTCCACTGCCTCGTGGGTTGCTACACCATTTGGTTACACCGTAAGGTGTGCCGTACACGAGGCGGTTTCATTTTAGTATTCCGTCAACTGTAGAAAAAAAGAATCTAACTGGCAACTTGAATGCGAATACGATCAAGCTTGGGGATAAGTGGACTTTAAGCGGCGTGGGTGACAAGCATGGCAATGACGACTGGTTGCGACTATTCAATAAAGATGGGACTGGGTACTACGGGGGTCTGGCTGCCGGGCGATTGTGGTCTGGAGGGGCTACGCAACTCAACGGGCCTACGTCCACGAGAGACATCAACGCCAACGGAAATGTGAATGTAACAGGCAAATTGAATGCGAATACGGACACGTGAGCCACATTCGAAAAAGACTATAACCTCTCAATATCCTCTGGCATCTGGTTAAGCAGACGACCCAGTTCATCACATGCGTCACAGGCGTCATTGAACAACGGGAAAAGCAAGCCCCTCAGGACGGGGCCGGTAGTTCTCGTGGTAGCATCCACAGGGAAGCTGATGTCCCAGTGTCCAGATGTTTTGATAGACAGTATCAGCCATGGAATGTAGTGCTTGGCAAAATTGCGTAGAGTGTTTGCCGTCACGCCCCCTTTGATAATGTACTCAGTTGTGCGCTCCTTTATTACCCGCAGCTCGGCAAATCTGGGATCCAAGAATGTCCTGTCCTGAGCCCAATACACATCGGCGGCATCAGGAAGTACCTGCATCTTCTTCTCAACGTACACTGCAATTCCATCCAACAAGGATACAAGCAACGCTGTGCCGGTCTGAAAGTTGTAGCACAGATCGTCGTGACTGCATCCAGGCAGAGCAGCAGCAGATGCAGCCATCAAGTGAGCCCGGATATGGATGAGCGCATTGTGAAATGAAATCATGACACCTGGGTCATTTATCCCAGCCACCATTTCAAACAAGTCTCCCCCCCCCCCTCCAAAAAATATGCAAGAGTCAGCATGTTCTGTTTTATTTATTTCATCATTCTCCCTTACACTGTTCTCAAATAAAGTGGGACACACCGCATGGAAGAACAGGGAACTCGACCACTTTTTCGTTTGTTTTTGTGGGGCGTTCGGTGTGCGACATGTGAAAAGTAATGAGACATAATATTACGAACACATTTCCCATGGAAATGAAAGACATGCTATCATCGTCATCTTCTCGCTCGGTCTCAGACGTTGTGGTTGCTTGGTACAACGAACCGGGGGTGGAACGATGGGTATCCGCGCTTGCTTTTGCGTTTTCGGAGCGTCCTGCAGGCGAGCGGTACCGGATATTCGTGTTCCACAAGGGTAGTACTGCCGAAGATGCAAAGCAACGTTTGTTCGATGTCTTGGGTACAAAGTGTAGTGATGTCGATGTCTTTTTCGAGCATCTGGATAATGTGGGTCGTGAGGCAGATACGTGGTTGCATTACACGGTGGCGCGTTTGCGTGCTGGCGACATGCCTGTGAACCGTGTGGCCTTCTTGCAGGGTGATCCTTGGGACCATTTTGGGACGCCGCATGGCGGCAGGGAGAGGAATCTAGATGTGTTTTCATCAAAGCTTGTGGCATTGCTTGCGCCTACCGCTCATCCGATGGCATCGAACCCTGAGCCATTGTTTTGCAACCTGATGAGCGAGTCGCGTGTCATGCGGAGAGGGCTCTCGCACCCTCAACGTCTGGACCTTGAGCGGGTTTGGGTTGAGGCCTTCGGATGCGAATGTAAGGTGGACAGTTATGTGTTCGCTGCGGGGGCGCAGTACCTTGTGGACGCCGTGCGCCTTTCTCAAGAAAAGCCATTGTCTTGGTGGACGTCCCTTCATCATAAATTGCGTGCTGACGAGATCAATGCTTGGGAGATCGAGCGGTTTGCATTTATTTTTGGTGATGGTGTATAAAAACAAAATGCATCATGCTTGGAATAAGCATTGTTTCAAACATGAACGATCACTCCGCTACAGCTGCTCCTCCTCCTCATTACTTGCGTCGTAGCATCAAACGAATACCATTAAAAGATGATGGCGCTGTCGACTACGATGAAAAGCTTAAAAAGTAGATTGGATACATCAATTACCATTTCATGCACAAGAAAGAAGTTCTTGAACGCAGAATACAACAGTTGGAGCAGGAGAGGGAAAAGCAAATCAAATTCGCAACCGATCGGAACACTATTGCCCAATTGGAAAGCAACGTTGATTTGGTGCGGGCCGCTGAGAACTATCTTCGTGTTGAAGCGATCGAGGATGAGTGTTGGGCTTCGAAAGCCATCTTGAAACCGCCTGAGGATCTAAATTCAGTAGAGTAGAAAATTCAAAAAATCCGCAGTGAGGCAGGAACACACATTCTGTACCGCTTGCAGATACCGCCAGGCAAGTGCAACCAAGGGTTTATAGGGTTTATCCCAACTCAGTATTTATTTATACAATCCTGTGCGCTTGCATGCATGTACACACATGTTCATAGAACATGCAGTCGCACACGCGATCATCGTTTCCACTCCTAACGTGTCCCTATGACATTCTTGATCGTATTGCCCTATTCTCTTCCAACCCAAAGATTGTATTAGTGTGTAAAACTCTGCACAAAAGATTTTCGGGATGGCCCCTTACCGGATTGATCCAACCACCGCAGCGAGTTGGAGAGATGATGGCGAAAGGGGGGCGCGCCGACCTTCTAGCAGTATGCTTGGTGTCCAATCCTATTGTACAGGTTAAGGGGGCCCTACAATTGAGGGCGAACCAAAATGAAAACAAGCTTCTCTATGTGGCTGCCAAGGAAGGTCACGCAGATGTATGCAAGCTGCTCATGGATCCAGAGGTGGCTGGACTTGAGTTCAGGGCCCAGGCGAACTATGGCGACAGCTGGGCATTGTGGCTGGCTGCAAACGAAGGTCACGCAGATGTCTGCAAGCTGCTGATGGATCCAGAGGTGGCTGGACTTGAGTATAGGGCCTGGGCGAACACTAGCGACAGCTGGGTCTTGTGGGCGGCTGCCAAGGAAGGTCACGCAGATGTCTGCAAGCTGCTCATGGATCCAGCTGTCGCTGGACTTGAGTTTAGGGCCCGGGCGACCTCTAGAGACAGCTGGGCATTGTGGGCGGCTACCAAGGCAGGTCACACAGATGTCTGCAAGCTGCTGATGGATCCAGAGGTGGCTGGACTTGAGTTCAGGGCCAGGGCGAACACTTTCGACAGCAGGGCATTGTGGGCGGCTGCCAAGGCAGGTCACGCAGATGTCTGCAAGCTGCTCATGGATCCAGAGGTGGCTGGAATTGAGTTCAGGGCCCTGGCGAACTCTACTGACAGCAGTGCCTTGTGGGCGGCTGCAAAGGAAGGTCACGCAGATGTCTGCAAGCTGCTGATGGATCCAGAGGTCGCTGGACTTGAGTTCAGGGCCCGGGCGAAATCTAGCGACAGCAGGGCCTTGTGGGCGGCTGCAAAAGGAGGTCTTCAAGGCATATGTCTTCAATTCTTCTTTCATTGTATTCCTATAGTTTTCTTACTTTCAATTAATTTAACCCTTTTTAACAATTTTCCAAATCATTTACTATTTTATTGCTCTTCTAAATTCTGTTCCACTCATATTTCCTTTCAATATCTTATTATTATTTATTTTCTTCATGGGCCGGACTCAAGTACAGGGCCGGTGCGAACGCTAGCGGAGCAGTGGGCCTTGGGCGGCTGCACCAAGACAGGCCGATCGCAGATTGTCTGCCAGCTGCTGTCATGGCTCAAAGCAGTGGCAAGAGCTCAAGTACAGGGCCAGTGGCGAACCAATCAACCAAGCCAGAGCTGGGGCGGCTGCCAAGGCAGGTCAGCAGATGCTGCAAGCTGCTCATGGACCAGAGGTGGCTGGAATTGAGAGGTTCATGGCCAGGGCGAACAGCTTTCGATGCACGCTGGGCCTTGCTTGAGGCTGCCAAGGAAGGGTCACGCCAGTCTGCCAAGATGTGATGGGCATCCAGCGGTGGCTGGACTAGTTCAGGGCAGGGGACATTTCGACAGCTGGGCCTGGGGGCGGCGCCAAGGCAGGTCACGCCGATGTCTGCTTGTTGATGGTGAGCAGAGGCGACTGTCCGAGTAGACACGTTTCTTGCCACCGTAGAGCACGTTATTTATCCACTCTCCTCAAACTTTTCAGAAATGTGTTTCATTTTGCCTCAAGCAAAAATATCGCTGCGTGTGCCCAATAATTCCAGATGTAGCATAAATATTATTTGATAATGAGGCAGGAACTCTTTGAAAATGATTATTGATGCGCACAATGTGAGCCAGCACTTTGACCTTTTCAGGCTACTTTGAAGATGTAACTAACTTCTGTGTCTTTACAGTCCTTGAATGTTTTGTGTCAATCAATCTCCAGAAGACAATACTGTATTGACAAGATCGGTTACAAAACTTGATGAAACTTGAATTCCTTAAGAAAGAAAGACAATTTGCACCAGTACATTTGTTTCCCGCCTCCTGGAGGTATTTTGACTGGTTCGGAGCCTGGTCTGGTCGGAATCGCAATTCCGCGGAGAGCTAATCTCTGGTTGCGAGTGAGTGAGTCGTTCGTACTGCTCTAACTAATGCTTTGAAAATTCAAAAAAAATCGCCGGGAGGCAGGAACAACCCATTCTGGACGCGCTTGCAGATACCGCCAGGCAAGTGCCGCTTGCCGCTTGCATGCCAGGCAATTGCAAACCAAGGGTTTATAGGGTTTTATAAGGGTTTATCCCAACTCAGTATTTATTTATACCATCCTGTTGCGCTTGTACACACATGTTCATCGAACATGCATTCGCACACGCGATCATTCCTAACGTTTCCCCATGACATTCTTGATCGTATTGCCCTATTCTCTTCCAACCCAAAGATTGTATTAGTGTGTAAAACTCTGCACAACAGATTTTCTGGATGGCCCCTTACCGGACTGATCCAACCACCACAGCGAGTTGGAGAGATGATGGCGAAAGGGGGGCGCGCCGATCTTCTGGAAGTATGCTTGGTGTCCAATCCTCTTGTTCAGGTTAAGGGGGCCCTACAATTGAGGGCGAACCAAAATGAAAACAAGCTTCTCTATGTGGCTGCCAAGGAAGGTCACGCAGATGTCTGCAAGCTGCTGATGGATCCAGCGGTGGCTGGACTTGAGTTCAGGGCCCTGGCGAACTATAGAGACAGCAGGGCCTTGTGTGAGGCTGCAAGGGAAGGTCACGGCAGATGTCTGCAAGCTTCTGATGGCTCCAGAGGTGGCTGGAATTGAGTATAGGGCCCGGGCGAACTCTACGCAAAGCTGGGCATTGTGGCTGGCTGCCAAGGAAGGTCACGCAGATGTCTGCAAGCTGCTGATGGATCCAGAGGTGGCTGGACTTGAGTTCAGGGCCCAGGCGAACTCTAGCGACAGCTGGGCATTGCGTGAGGCTGTAGAGGCAGGTCACGAAGATGTCTGCAAGCTGCTCATGGATCCAGAGGTGGCTGGAATTGAGTTCAGGGCCCGGGCGAACACTTTCGACAGCGGGGCATTGTGGGCGGCTGTAGAGGCAGGTCACGCAGATGTCTGCAAGCTGCTCATGGATCCAGATGTGGCTGGACTTGAGTTCAGGGCCCGGGCGAACTCTGTCGACAGCAGGGCCTTGGGGGCGGCTGCAAAGGAAAGTCAAGCAGATGTCTGCAAGCTGCTGATAGATTCAGCGGTGGCTGGACTTGAGTTCAGGGCCCGGGCGAACTCTGTCAACAGCAGGGCCTTGGGGGCGGCTGCAAAATGCCGGTCACGCCGATGTCTGCTCGCTTTTGATGGATCCAGAGGCGGCTGCCCCCGAGTACAGGTCCATTGTGAAACTTGTCAGCGGCTGGGGTCTTGTGTTAGGCAAGACACGTTTCTTTCCACCGTAGAGCAGTATTTATCCACTCTCCTCAACTTTTCAGAAATGTGTTCAGTTTGCTCAAGCGAAAATATCGCTGCGTGTGCCCAATAATTCCAGATGTAGCATAATATTTGAATTCCTTAATGTAAGAAAGAAAGACAATTTGCACCAGTACATTTGTTCCTGCCTCCCGGAGGGATTTTGAATGGTTTCGGAGCCTGGTCTGGTCGGAATCACAATTCCGCGGAGAGCTTAATCTCTGGCTGGCGAGAGAGTCGTTCGTACGGCTCTAACTTCTGCTTGGAAAATTCAAAAAAAATCGCCGGGAAGCAGGAACACCCATTCTGTACCGCTTGCAGATACCGCCAGGAAAGTGCCGCTGCCGCTTGCATGCCAGGAAGTGCACCCAGGGTTTATCGGGTTTATCCCAACTCAGTATTTATTTATACCATCCTGTGCGCTTGCATGCATTGTACACACATGTTCATCGAACATGCAGTCGCACACGCGATCATTCCTAACGTTTCCCCATGACATTCTTGATCGTATTGCTCTATTCTCTTCCAACCCCAAGATTGTATTAGTGTGTAAAACTCTGCACAACAGATTTTCTGGATGGCCCCTTACCGGACTGATCCAACCACCACAGCGAGTTGGAGAGATGATGGCGAAAGGGGGGCGCGCCGACCTTCTAGCAGTATGCTTGGTGTCCAATCCTCTTGTACAGGTTAAGGGGGCCCTACAATTGAGGGCGAACCAAAATGAAAACAAGCTTCTCTATGTGGCTGCCAAGGCAGGTCACGCAGATGTCTGCAAGCTGCTGATGGATCCAGCGGTGGCCGGAATTGAGTTCAGGGCCGTTGCGAACTCTAGCAACAGCAGGGCCTTGTGGGAGGCTGCCAGTGAAGGTCACTCAGATGTCTGCAAGCTGCTCATGGATCCAGCGGTGGCTGGAATTGAGTTCAGGGCCCTGGCGAACTCTAGCGAAAGCAGGGCCTTGTGGGCGGCTTGCACAGGAAGGTCACGCAGATGTCTGCAAGCTGCTGATGGATCCAGAGGTGGCTGGACTTGAGTATAGGGCCCAGGCGAACTCTAGCGACAGCTGGGCATTGTGGGCGGCTGCAAAGGAAGGTCACGCAGATGTCTGCAAGCTGCTGATTGATCCAGCGGTGGCTGGAATTGAGTTCAGAGCCCTGGCGAACTCTAGCGACAGCATGGCCTTGTGTGAGGCTGCAAAGGAAGGTCATGCAGATGTATGCAAGCTGCTTATGGATCCAGCGGTGGCTGGATTTGAGTTCAGGGCCAGGGCGAACTTTAGAGACAGCAGGGCCTTGTGGGCGGCTGCAAAGAAAGGTCACGCAGATGTTTGCAAGCTGCTCATGGATCCAGCGGTGGCTGGACTTGAGTTCAGGGCCAGGGCGAACTCTAGCGACAGCAGGGCCTTGGGGGCGGCTGCCAAGGAAGGTCATGCAGATGTCTGCAAGCTGCTCATGATCCAGCGGTGGCTGGACTTGAGTTCAGGGCCGGGCGAACTCTGTCAACAGCTGGGCCTTGCGGGCGGCTGCGAAGGCAGGTCACGCCGATGTCTGCTTGCTGCTGATGGATCCAGAGGCGGCTGGCCCCGAGTACAGGGCCATTGTGAAACTTGACAGCAGCTGTGTCTTGTGTTAGGCAAGACACGTTTCTTCTTGCCACCGTAGAGCAAGTATTTATCCATTATTGATGCGCACAATGTGAGACAGCACTTTGACTTTGTGTCAATCTCCTGAAGACAATATTTGTTGTATTGACAAGATCGGTTACAAAACTTGATTAAACTTGAATTCCTTAATGTAAGAAAGTAATACAATTTGCACCAGTACATTTGTTCCTACCTCCCGGATGGATTTTGACTGGTTTCGGAGCCTTGTCTGGTCGGAATCGCTATTCCGCGGAGAGCTAAATCTCTAGTTGGCGAGTGAGTGAGTTGTTCGTACGTCTCTAACTTCTGCTTTGAAAATTCAAAAGAATCGCCGGGAGGCAGGAACACCCATTCTGTACCGCTTGCAGATACCGCCAGGAAAGTGCCGCTTGCCGCTTGCATGCCAGGCAAGTGCAACAAAGGGTCTATAGGGTTTATCCCAACTCTGTATTTATTTATACCATCCTGTGCGCTTGCATGCATGTACAAACATGTTAATCGAACATGCAGTCGCACACGCGATCATTCCTAACGTTTCCCCATGACATTCTTGATCGTATTGCCCTATTCTCTTCCAACCCCAAGATTGTATTAGTGTGTACAAATCTGCACAACAGATTTTCAGGATGGCCCATTACCGTACTGATCCGACCACCACAGCGAGTTGGAGAGATGATGGCGAAAGGGGGGCGCACCGACCTTCTAGAAGAATGCTTGGTGTCCAATCCTCTTGTACAGGTTAAGGGGGCCCTACAATTGAGGGCGAACCAAAATGAAAACAAGCTTCTTTATGTGGCTGCCAAGGCAGGTCACGCAGATGTCTGCAAGCTGCTGATGGATCCAGCGGTGGATGGACTTGAGTTCAGAGCCCTGGCGAACTCTAACGCCAGCTGGGCATTGTGTGAGGCTGCCAAGGAAGGTCACGCAGATGTCTGCAAGCTGCTCATGGATCCAGATGTGGCTGGACTTGAGTAAAGGGCCGTGGCGAACTCTAGAGACAGCTGGGCCTTGCGGGTGGCTGCACAGGAAGTTCACGCAGATGTCTGCAAGCTGCTGATGGATCAAGCGGTGGCTGGACTTGAGTTCAGGGCCTGGGCGAACTCTAGCGACAGCAGGGCCTTGTGGGCGGCTGCGAAGGACAGTCACGCAGATGTCTGCAAGCTGCTGATGGATCCAGCGGTGACTGGACTTGAGTTCAGGGCTCTAGCAAACTCTAGCGACAGCATGGCATTGTGGCTGGCTGCAAAGGAAGGTCACGCAGATGTCTGCAAGCTGCTGATGGATCCAGCGGTGGCTGGAATTGAGTTCAGGGCCCGGGCGAACTCTGTCAACAGCAGGGCCTTGTGGGTGGCTGCACAGGAAGGTCACGCAGATGTTTGCAAGCTCCTGATGGATCCAGCGGTGACTGGAATTGAGCTAAGGGCCATGGCGAACTCTTGAGACAGCTGGGCATTGTCTCTGGCTTCCAAGGAAGGTCATGCAGATGTCTGCAAGCTGCTCATGGATCCAGCGGTGGCTGGACTTGAGTTCAGAGCCCTGGCAAACTCTAGCGATAGCTGGGCATTGTGGGAGGCTGCAAAGGAAGGTCACGCAGTTGTCTGCAAGCTGCTCATGGATCCAGATGTGGCTGGACTTGATTTCAGAGCCCTGGCAAACTCTAGAGACAGCAGGGCCTTGTGGGTGGCTGCAAAGGAAGGTCATGCAGATGTCTGCAAGCTGCTCATGGATCCAGCGGTGGCTGGAGTTGAGTTCAGGGCCCGGGCTAACTCTAGCGACAGCATGGCGCTGGCTGCCAAGGAAGGTCACGCAGATGTCTGCAAGCTGCTGATGGATCCAGCGGTGGCTGGAATTGTGTTCAGGGTCCGGGCGAACCATATCAACAGCAGGGCCTTGTGGGAGGCTGCCAAGGCAGGTCACGCAGATGTCTGCAAGCTGCTGATTGATCCAGAGGTGGCTGGACTTGAGTTCAGGGCCCAGGCGAACTCTAGCGACAGCAGGGCCTTGCGCGAGGCTTCCAAGGAAGGTCACGCAGATGTATGCAAGCTGCTCATGGATCCAGAGGTGGCTGGACTTGAGTTCAGGGCCCGGGCGAACTCTAGCAACAGCAGGGTCTTGTGGGTGGCTGCCAAGGCAGGTCACGCAGATGTCTGCAAGCTGCTCATGGATCCAGAGGTGGCTGGAGTTGAGTACAGGGCCCAGGCGAACTCTGTCAGCAGCTGGGCCTTGTGGGCGGCTGCCAAGGAAGGTCACGCAGATGTCTGCAAGCTGCTGATGGATCCAGAGGTGGCTGGACTTGAGTTCAGGGCCAGGGCCAACCATATCAACAGCAGGGCCTTGTGGGCGGCTGCGAAGGCCGGTCACGCAGATGTCTGCAATCTGCTGATGGATCCAGCGGTGGCTGGACTCAAGCACATGGCCAGGGCGAACAATATCAACAGCAGGGCCTTGTGGGCGGCTGCCAAGGAAGGTCATGCAGATGTCTGCAAGCTGCTGATGGATCCAGCGGTGGCTGGACTTGAGTTCAGGGCCCGGGCGAACTCCGTCAACAGCAGGGCCTTGCGGGCGGCTGCGAAGGCAGGTCACGCCGATTTCTGCTTGCTGCTGATGGATCCAGAGGCGGCTGGCCCCGAGTACAGGGCCATTGTGAAACTTGACAGCAGCAGTGTCTTGTGTTAGGCAAGACACGTTTCTTTCCACCGTAGAGCAAGTATTTATCCACTCTCCTCAAACTTTTCAGAAATGTGTTCAGTTTGCTCAAGCGAAAATATCGCTGCGTGTGCCCAATAATTCCAGATGTAGCATAAATATTTGAATTCCTTAATGTAAGAAAGAAAGACAATTTGCACCAGTACATTTGTTCCTGCCTCCCGGAGGGATTTTGAAT
Source organism: Chlamydomonas sp. ICE-L (assembly GCA_013435795.1). Classification (NCBI taxonomy): domain Eukaryota; kingdom Viridiplantae; phylum Chlorophyta; class Chlorophyceae; order Chlamydomonadales; family Chlamydomonadaceae; genus Chlamydomonas; species Chlamydomonas sp. ICE-L. The sequence goes on from JACBWV010000154.1 coordinate 17,726, forward strand.
GGTTTCGGAGCCTGGTCTGGTCGGAATCACAATTCCGCGGAGAGCTAAATCTCTGGCTGGCGAGAGAGTCGTTCGTACGGCTCTAACTTCTGCTTGGAAAATTCAAAAAAATCGCCGGGAAGCAGGAACACCCATTCTGTACCGCTTGCAGATACCGCGAGGAAAGTGCCGCTGGCCGCTTGCATGCCAGGAAAGTGCAACCCAGGGTTTATCGGGTTTATCCCAACTCAGTATTTATTTATACCATCCTGTGCGCTTGCATGCATTGTACACCCTTGTTCATCGAACATGCAGTCGCACACGCGATCATTCCTAACGTTTCCCCATGACATTCTTGATCGTATTGCTCTATTCTCTTCCAACCCCAAGATTGTATTAGTGTGTAAAACTCTGCACAACAGATTTTCTGGATGGCCCCTTACCGGACTGATCCAACCACCACAGCGAGTTGGAGAGATGATGGCGAAAGGGGGGCGCGCCGACCTTCTAGCAGTATGCTTGGTGTCCAATCCTCTTGTACAGGTTAAGGGGGCCCTACAATTGAGGGCGAACCAAAATGAAAACAAGCTTCTCTATGTGGCTGCCAAGGCAGGTCACGCAGATGTCTGCAAGCTGCTGATGGATCCAGCGGTGGCCGGAATTGAGTTCAGGGCCGTTGCGAACTCTAGCAACAGCAGGGCCTTGTGGGAGGCTGCCAGTGAAGGTCACTCAGATGTCTGCAAGCTGCTCATGGATCCAGCGGTGGCTGGAATTGAGTTCAGGGCCCTGGCGAACTCTAGCGAAAGCAGGGCCTTGTGGGCGGCTGCACAGGAAGGTCACGCAGATGTCTGCAAGCTGCTGATGGATCCAGAGGTGGCTGGACTTGAGTATAGGGCCCAGGCGAACTCTAGCGACAGCTGGGCATTGTGGGCGGCTGCCAAGGAAGGTCACGCAGATGTCTGCAAGCTGCTGATTGATCCAGCGGTGGCTGGTCTTGATTTCAGAGCCCTGGCGAACTCTAGCGACAGCATGGCCTTGTGTGAGGCTGCAAAGGAAGGTCATGCAGATGTATGCAAGCTGCTTATGGATCTAGCGGTGGCTGGACTTGAGTTCAGGGCCAGGGCGAACTCTAGAGACAGCAGGGCCTTGTGGGCGGCTGCAAAGAAAGGTCACGCAGATGTTTGCAAGCTGCTCATGGATCCAGCGGTGGCTGGACTTGAGTTCAGGGCCAGGGCGAACTCTGTCGACAGCAGGGCCTTGGGGGCGGCTGCCAAGGAAGGTCATGCAGATGTCTGCAAGCTGCTGATGGATCCAGCGGTGGCTGGACTTGAGTTCAGGGCCCGGGCGAACTCCGTCAACAGCAGGGCCTTGCGGGCGGCTGCGAAGGCAGGTCACGCCGATGTCTGCTTGCTGCTGATGGATCCAGAGGCGGCTGGCCCCGAGTACAGGGCCATTGTGAAACGTGACAGCAGCAGTGTCTTGTGTTAGGCAAGACACGTTTCTTTCCACCGTAGAGCAAGTATTTATCCACTCTCCTCAAACTTTTCAGAAATGTGTTCAGTTTGCTCAAGTGAAAATATCGCTGCGTGTGCCCAATAATTCCAGATGTAGCATAAATATTTGAATTCCTTAATGTAAGAAAGAAAGACAATTTGCACCAGTACATTTGTTCCTGCCTCCCGGAGGGATTTTGAATGGTTTCGGAGCCTGGTCTGGTCGGAATCACAATTCCGCGGAGAGCTAAATCTCTGGCTGGCGAGAGAGTCGTTCGTACGGCTCTAACTTCTGCTTGGAAAATTCAAAAAAAATCGCCGGGAAGCAGGAACACCCATTCTGTACCGCTTGCAGATACCGCCAGGAAAGTGCCGCTGGCCGCTTGCATGCCAGGAAAGTGCAACCCAGGGTTTATCGGGTTTATCCCAACTCAGTATTTATTTATACCATCCTGTGCGCTTGCATGCATTGTACACCCTTGTTCATCGAACATGCAGTCGCACACGCGATCATTCCTAACGTTTCCCCATGACATTCTTGATCGTATTGCTCTATTCTCTTCCAACCCCAAGATTGTATTAGTGTGTAAAACTCTGCACAACAGATTTTCTGGATGGCCCCTTACCGGACTGATCCAACCACCACAGCGAGTTGGAGAGATGATGGCGAAAGGGGGGCGCGCCGACCTTCTAGCAGTATGCTTGGTGTCCAATCCTCTTGTACAGGTAAAGGGGGCCCTACAATTGAGGGCGAACCAAAATGAAAACAAGCTTCTCTATGTGGCTGCCAAGGCAGGTCACGCAGATGTCTGCAAGCTGCTGATGGATCCAGCGGTGGCTGGAATTGAGTTCAGGGCCGTTGCAAACTCTAGCAACAGCAGGGCCTTGTGGGAGGCTGCCAGTGAAGGTCACTCAGATGTCTGCAAGCTGCTCATGGATCCAGCGGTGGCTGGAATTGAGTTCAGGGCCCTGGCGAACTCTAGCAAAAGCAGGGCCTTGTGGGCGGCTGCACAGGAAGGTCACGCAGATGTCTGCAAGCTGCTGATGGATCCAGAGGTGGCTGGACTTGAGTATAGGGCCCAGGCGAACTCTAGCGACAGCTGGGCATTGTGGGCGGCTGCAAAGGAAGGTCACGCAGATGTCTGCAAGCTGCTGATTGATCCAGCGGTGGCTGGAATTGAGTTCAGAGCCCTGGCGAACTCTAGCGACAGCATGGCCTTGTGTGAGGCTGCAAAGGAAGGTCATGCAGATGTATGCAAGCTGCTTATGGATCCAGCGGTGGCTGGATTTGAGTTCAGGGCCAGGGCGAACTTTAGAGACAGCAGGGCCTTGTGGGCGGCTGCAAAGAAAGGTCACCCAGATGTTTGCAAGCTGCTCATGGATCCAGCGGTGGCTGGACTTGAGTTCAGGGCCAGGGCGAACTCTAGCGACAGCAGGGCCTTGGGGGCGGCTGCCAAGGAAGGTCATGCAGATGTCTGCAAGCTGCTCATGGATCCAGCGGTGGCTTGACTTGAGTTCAGGGCCCGGGCGAACTCTGTCAACAGCTGGGCCTTGCGGGCGGCTGCGAAGGCAGGTCACGCCGATGTCTGCTTGCTGCTGATGGATCCAGAGGCGGCTGGCCCCGAGTACAGGGCCATTGTGAAACTTGACAGCAGCTGTGTCTTGTGTTAGGCAAGACACGTATCTTTCTTGCCACCGTAGAGCAAGTATTTATCCATTATTGATGCGCACAATGTGAGACAGCACTTTGACTTTTGTGTCAATCTCCTGAAGACAATATTTGTTGTATTGACAAGATCGGTTACAAAACTTGATTAAACTTGAATTCCTTAATGTAAGAAAGTAATACAATTTGCACCAGTACATTTGTTCCTACCTCCCGGATGGATTTTGACTGGTTTCGGAGCCTTGTCTGGTCGGAATCGCTATTCCGCGGAGAGCTAAATCTCTAGTTGGCGAGTGAGTGAGTTGTTCGTACGTCTCTAACTTCTGCTTTGAAAATTCAAAAGAATCGCCGGGAGGCAGGAACACCCATTCTGTACCGCTTGCAGATACCGCCAGGAAAGTGCCGCTTGCCGCTTGCATGCCAGGCAAGTGCAACAAAGGGTCTATAGGGTTTATCCCAACTCTGTATTTATTTATACCATCCTGTGCGCTTGCATGCATGTACAAACATGTTAATCGAACATGCAGTCGCACACGCGATCATTCGTAACGTTTCCCCATGACATTCTTGATCGTATTGCCCTATTCTCTTCCAACCCCAAGATTGTATTAGTGTGTACAAATCTGCACAACAGATTTTCAGGATGGCCCATTACCGTACTGATCCGACCACCACAGCGAGTTGGAGAGATGATGGCGAAAGGGGGGCGCACCGACCTTCTAGAAGAATGCTTGGTGTCCAATCCTCTTGTACAGGTTAAGGGGGCCCTACAATTGAGGGCGAACCAAAATGAAAACAAGCTTCTTTATGTGGCTGCCAAGGCAGGTCACGCAGATGTCTGCAAGCTGCTGATGGATCCAGCGGTGGATGGACTTGAGTTCAGAGCCCTGGCGAACTCTAACGCCAGCTGGGCATTGTGTGAGGCTGCCAAGGAAGGTCACTCAGATGTCTGCAAGCTGCTCATGGATCCAGATGTGGCTGGACTTGAGTAAAGGGCCGTGGCGAACTCTAGAGACAGCTGGGCCTTGCGGGTGGCTGCACAGGAAGTTCACGCAGATGTCTGCAAGCTGCTGATGGATCAAGCGGTGGCTGGACTTGAGTTCAGGGCCTGGGCGAACTCTAGCGACAGCAGGGCCTTGTGGGCGGCTGCGAAGGACAGTCACGCAGATGTCTGCAAGCTGCTGATGGATCCAGCGGTGACTGGACTTGAGTTCAGGGCTCTAGCAAACTCTAGCGACAGCATGGCATTGTGGCTGGCTGCAAAGGAAGGTCACGCAGATGTCTGCAAGCTGCTGATGGATCCAGCGGTGGCTGGAATTGAGTTCAGGGCCCGGGCGAACTCTGTCAACAGCAGGGCCTTGTGGGTGGCTGCACAGGAAGGTCACGCAGATGTTTGCAAGCTCCTGATGGATCCAGCGGTGACTGGAATTGAGCTAAGGGCCATGGCGAACTCTTGAGACAGCTGGGCATTGTCTCTGGCTTCCAAGGAAGGTCATGCAGATGTCTGCAAGCTGCTCATGGATCCAGCGGTGGCTGGACTTGAGTTCAGAGCCCTGGCAAACTCTAGCGATAGCTGGGCATTGTGGGAGGCTGCAAAGGAAGGTCACGCAGTTGTCTGCAAGCTGCTCATGGATCCAGATGTGGCTGGACTTGATTTCAGAGCCCTGGCAAACTCTAGAGACAGCAGGGCCTTGTGGGTGGCTGCAAAGGAAGGTCATGCAGATGTCTGCAAGCTGCTCATGGATCCAGCGGTGGCTGGAGTTGAGTTCAGGGCCCGGGCTAACTCTAGCGACAGCATGGTGCTGGCTGCCAAGGAAGGTCACGCAGATGTCTGCAAGCTGCTGATGGATCCAGCGGTGGCTGGAATTGAGTTCAGGGTCCGGGCGAACCATATCAACAGCAGGGCCTTGTGGGAGGCTGCCAAGGCAGGTCACGCAGATGTCTGCAAGCTGCTGATTGATCCAGAGGTGGCTGGACTTGAGTTCAGGGCCCAGGCGAACTCTAGCGACAGCAGGGCCTTGCGCGAGGCTTCCAAGGAAGGTCACGCAGATGTATGCAAGCTGCTCATGGATCCAGAGGTGGCTTGACTTGAGTTCAGGGCCCGGGCGAACTCTAGCAACAGCAGGGTCTTGTGGGTGGCTGCCAAGGCAGGTCACGCAGATGTCTGCAAGCTGCTCATGGATCCAGAGGTGGCTGGAGTTGAGTACAGGGCCCAGGCGAACTCTGTCAGCAGCTGGGCCTTGTGGGCGGCTGCCAAGGAAGGTCACGCAGATGTCTGCAAGCTGCTGATGGATCCAGAGGTGGCTGGACTTGAGTTCAGGGCCAGGGCGAACCATATCAACAGCAGGGCCTTGTGGGCGGCTGCGAAGGCCGGTCACGCAGATGTCTGCAATCTGCTGATGGATCCAGCGGTGGCTGGACTCAAGCACATGGCCAGGGCGAACAATATCAACAGCAGGGCCTTGTGGGCGACTGCCAAGGAAGGTCATGCAGATGTCTGCAAGCTGCTGATGGATCCAGCGGTGGCTGGACTTGAGTTCAGGGCCCGGGCGAACTCCGTCAACAGCAGGGCCTTGCGGGCGGCTGCGAAGGCAGGTCACGCCGATGTCTGCTTGCTGCTGATGGATCCAGAGGCGGCTGGCCCCGAGTAGAGGGCCATTGTGAAACTTGACAGCAGCAGTGTCTTGTGTTAGGCAAGACACGTTTCTTTCCACCGTAGAGCAAGTATTTATCCACTCTCCTCAAACTTTTCAGAAATGTGTTCAGTTTGCTCAAGCGAAAATATCGCTGCGTGTGCCCAATAATTCCAGATGTAGCATAAATATTTGAATTCCTTAATGTAAGAAAGAAAGACAATTTGCACCAGTACATTTGTTCCTGCCTCCCGGAGGGATTTTGAATGGTTTCGGAGCCTGGTCTGGTCGGAATCACAATTCCGCGGAGAGCTAAATCTCTGGCTGGCGAGAGAGTCGTTCGTACGGCTCTAACTTCTGCTTGGAAAATTCAAAAAAATCGCCGGGAAGCAGGAACACCCATTCTGTACCGCTTGCAGATACCGCCAGGAAAGTGCCGCTGGCCGCTTGCATGCCAGGAAAGTGCAACCCAGGGTTTATCGGGTTTATCCCAACTCAGTATTTATTTATACCATCCTGTGCGCTTGCATGCATTGTACACCCTTGTTCATCGAACATGCAGTCGCACACGCGATCATTCCTAACGTTTCCCCATGACATTCTTGATCGTATTGCTCTATTCTCTTCCAACCCCAAGATTGTATTAGTGTGTAAAACTCTGCACAACAGATTTTCTGGATGGCCCCTTACCGGACTGATCCAACCACCACAGCGAGTTGGAGAGATGATGGCGAAAGGGGGGCGCGCCGACCTTCTAGCAGTATGTTTGTTGTCCAATCCTCTTGTACAGGTTAAGGGGGCCCTACAATTGAGGGCGAACCAAAATGAAAACAAGCTTCTCTATGTGGCTGCCAAGGCAGGTCACGCAGATGTCTGCAAGCTGCTGATGGATCCAGCGGTGGCTGGAATTGAGTTCAGGGCCGTTGCAAACTCTAGCAACAGCAGGGCCTTGTGGGAGGCTGCCAGTGAAGGTCACTCAGATGTCTGCTAGCTGCTCATGGATCCAGCGGTGGCTGGAATTGAGTTCAGGGCCCTGGCGAACTCTAGCAAAAGCAGGGCCTTGTGGGCGGCTGCACAGGAAGGTCACGCAGATGTCTGCAAGCTGCTGATGGATCCAGAGGTGGCTGGACTTGAGTATAGGGCCCAGGCGAACTCTAGCGACAGCTGGGCATTGTGGGCGGCTGCAAAGGAAGGTCACGCAGATGTCTGCAAGCTGCTGATTGATCCAGCGGTGGCTGGAATTGAGTTCAGAGCCCTGGCGAACTCTAGCGACAGCATGGCCTTGTGTGAGGCTGCAAAGGAAGGTCATGCAGATGTATGCAAGCTGCTTATGGATCCAGCGGTGGCTGGATTTGAGTTCAGGGCCAGGGCGAACTTTAGAGACAGCAGGGCCTTGTGGGCGGCTGCAAAGAAAGGTCACGCAGATGTTTGCAAGCTGCTCATGGATCCAGCGGTGGCTGGACTTGAGTTCAGGGCCAGGGCGAACTCTAGCGACAGCAGGGCCTTGGGGGCGGCTGCCAAGGAAGGTCATGCAGATGTCTGCAAGCTGCTCATGGATCCAGCGGTGGCTGGACTTGAGTTCAGGGCCCGGGCGAACTCTGTCAACAGCTGGGCCTTGCGGGCGGCTGCGAAGGCAGGTCACGCCGATGTCTGCTTGCTGCTGATGGATCCAGAGGCGGCTGGCCCCGAGTACAGGGCCATTGTGAAACTTGACAGCAGCTGTGTCTTGTGTTAGGCAAGACACGTTTCTTTCTTGCCACCGTAGAGCAAGTATTTATCCATTATTGATGCGCACAATGTGAGACAGCACTTTGACTTTTGTGTCAATCTCCTGAAGACAATATTTGTTGTATTGACAAGATCGGTTACAAAACTTGATTAAACTTGAATTCCTTAATGTAAGAAAGTAATACAATTTGCACGAGTACATTTGTTCCTACCTCCCGGATGGATTTTGACTGGTTTCGGAGCCTTGTCTGGTCGGAATCGCTATTCCGCGGAGAGCTAAATCTCTAGTTGGCGAGTGAGTGAGTTGTTCGTACGTCTCTAACTTCTGCTTTGAAAATTCAAAAGAATCGCCGGGAGGCAGGAACACCCATTCTGTACCGCTTGCAGATACCGCCAGGAAAGTGCCGCTTGCCGCTTGCATGCCAGGCAAGTGCAACAAAGGGTCTATAGGGTTTATCCCAACTCTGTATTTATTTATACCATCCTGTGCGCTTGCATGCATGTACAAACATGTTAATCGAACATGCAGTCGCACACGCGATCATTCCTAACGTTTCCCCATGACATTCTTGATCGTATTGCCCTATTCTCTTCCAACCCCAAGATTGTATTAGTGTGTACAAATCTGCACAACAGATTTTCAGGATGGCCCATTACCGTACTGATCCGACCACCACAGCGAGTTGGAGAGATGATGGCGAAAGGGGGGCGCACCGACCTTCTAGAAGAATGCTTGGTGTCCAATCCTCTTGTACAGGTTAAGGGGGCCCTACAATTGAGGGCGAACCAAAATGAAAACAAGCTTCTTTATGTGGCTGCCAAGGCAGGTCACGCAGATGTCTGCAAGCTGCTGATGGATCCAGCGGTGGATGGACTTGAGTTCAGAGCCCTGGCGAACTCTAACGCCAGCTGGGCATTGTGTGAGGCTGCCAAGGAAGGTCACTCAGATGTCTGCAAGCTGCTCATGGATCCAGATGTGGCTGGACTTGAGTAAAGGGCCGTGGCGAACTCTAGAGACAGCTGGGCCTTGCGGGTGGCTGCACAGGAAGTTCACGCAGATGTCTGCAAGCTGCTGATGGATCAAGCGGTGGCTGGACTTGAGTTCAGGGCCTGGGCGAACTCTAGCGACAGCAGGGCCTTGTGGGCGGCTGCGAAGGACAGTCACGCAGATGTCTGCAAGCTGCTGATGGATCCAGCGGTGACTGGACTTGAGTTCAGGGCTCTAGCAAACTCTAGCGACAGCATGGCATTGTGGCTGGCTGCAAAGGAAGGTCACGCAGATGTCTGCAAGCTGCTGATGGATCCAGCGGTGGCTGGAATTGAGTTCAGGGCCCGGGCGAACTCTGTCAACAGCAGGGCCTTGTGGGTGGCTGCACAGGAAGGTCACGCAGATGTTTGCAAGCTCCTGATGGATCCAGCGGTGACTGGAATTGAGCTAAGGGCCATGGCGAACTCTTGAGACAGCTGGGCATTGTCTCTGGCTTCCAAGGAAGGTCATGCAGATGTCTGCAAGCTGCTCATGGATCCAGCGGTGGCTGGACTTGAGTTCAGAGCCCTGGCAAACTCTAGCGATAGCTGGGCATTGTGGGAGGCTGCAAAGGAAGGTCACGCAGTTGTCTGCAAGCTGCTCATGGATCCAGATGTGGCTGGACTTGATTTCAGAGCCCTGGCAAACTCTAGAGACAGCAGGGCCTTGTGGGTGGCTGCAAAGGAAGGTCATGCAGATGTCTGCAAGCTGCTCATGGATCCAGCGGTGGCTGGAGTTGAGTTCAGGGCCCGGGCTAACTCTAGCGACAGCATGGCGCTGGCTGCCAAGGAAGGTCACGCAGATGTCTGCAAGCTGCTGATGGATCCAGCGGTGGCTGGAATTGAGTTCAGGGTCCGGGCGAACCATATCAACAGCAGGGCCTTGTGGGAGGCTGCCAAGGCAGGTCACGCAGATGTCTGCAAGCTGCTGATTGATCCAGATGTGGCTGGACTTGAGTTCAGGGCCCAGGCGAACTCTAGCGACAGCAGGGCCTTGCGCGAGGCTTCCAAGGAAGGTCACGCAGATGTATGCAAGCTGCTCATGGATCCAGAGGTGGCTGGACTTGAGTTCAGGGCCCGGGCGAACTCTAGCAACAGCAGGGTCTTGTGGGTGGCTGCCAAGGCAGGTCACGCAGATGTCTGCAAGCTGCTCATGGATCCAGAGGTGGCTGGAGTTGAGTACAGGGCCCAGGCGAACTCTGTCAGCAGCTGGGCCTTGTGGGCGGCTGCCAAGGAAGGTCACTCAGATGTCTGCAAGCTGCTGATGGATCCAGAGGTGGCTGGACTTGAGTTCAGGGCCAGGGCGAACCATATCAACAGCAGGGCCTTGTGGGCGGCTGCGAAGGCCGGTCACGCAGATGTCTGCAATCTGCTGATGGATCCAGCGGTGGCTGGACTCAAGCACATGGCCAGGGCGAACAATATCAACAGCAGGGCCTTGTGGGCGGCTGCAAAGGAAGGTCACGCAGATGTGTGCAAGCTGCTCATGGATCCAGCGGTGGCTGGACTCAAGCACATGGCCAGGGCGAACAATATCAACAGCAGGCCCTTGGGGTCGTCTGCCAAGGCAGGTCACGCAGATGTCTGCAAGCTGCTCATGGATCCAGCGGTGGCTGGAGTTGAGTACAGGGCCCAGGCGAACTCTAGCGACAGCAGGGCCTTGTGGGTGGCTGCACAGGAAGGTCACGCAGATGTCTGCAAGCTGCTCATGAATCCAGAGGTGACTGGAATTGAGTTCAGGGCCAGGGCGAACTCTAGCGACAGCATGGCATTGTGGGCGGCTGCCAAGGCAGGTCACGCAGATGTCTGCAAGCTGCTGATGGATCCAGAGGTGGCTGGAAGTGAGTTCAGGGCCCCGGCGAACTCTAGCTACAGCAGGGCTTTGGGGGCGGCTGCGAAGGCTGGTCACGCCGATGCCTGCTTGCTTTTGAGGGATACAGAGGCGTCTGGCCCCGAGTACAAGGCCCTTGACAGCAGCTAGGTCTTGTGTTAGATAAGACACGTAGAGCAAGTATTTATCCACTCTCCTCAAACTTTTCAGAAATGTGTTCAGTTTGCTCAAGCGAAAATATGTATTCCAGATGTAGCAGAAATATTTGATTATGAGGCAGGAACGCTTTGAAAATGATTATTGATGCGCACGATGTGAGCCAGCACTTTGACTTTTCAGGCTACTTTGAAGATGTAACTAACTTCTGTGTCTTTACAGTCCTTGAATGTTTTGTGTCAATCAATCTCCTGAAGACAATATCTGTTGTATTGACAAGATCGGTTACAAAACTTGATGAAACTTGAATTCCTTAATGTAAGAAAGTAATACAATTTGCACCAGTACATTTGATCCTGCCTCCCGGAGGTATTTTGACTGGTTTCGGAATCTGGTCTGGTCGGAATCGCAATTCCTCGGAGAGCTAAATCTCTGGTTGGCGAGTGAGTCGTTCGTACGGCTCTAACTTCTGCTTGGAAAATTCAAAAGAATCGCCGGGAGGCAGGAACACCCATTCTGTACCGCTTGCAGATACCGTCAGGCAAGTGCCGCTTGCTGCTTGCATGCCAGGAAAGTGCAACCCAGGGTTTATCGGGTTTATCCCAACTCAGTATTTATTTATACCATCCTGTGCGCTTGCATGCATTGTACACCCTTGTTCATAGAACATGCAGTCGCACACGCGATCATCTTTTCCACTCCTTACGTGTCCCCATGACATTCTTGATCGTATTGCCATATTCTCTTCCAACCCAAAGATTGTATTAGTGTGTAAAACTCTGCACAACAGATTATCTGGATGGCCCCTTACCGGACTGATCCAACCACCACAGCGAGTTGGAGAGATGATGGCGAAAGGGGGGCGCGCCGACCTTCTAGCAGTATGTTTGTTGTCCAATCCTCTTGTACAGGTTAAGGGGGCCCTACAATTGAGAGCGAACCAAAATGAAAACAAGCTTCTCTATGTGGCTGCCAGGGCCGGTCACGCAGATGTCTGCAAGCTGCTGATGGATCCAGCGGTTACAGGACTTGAGTACAGGGCCGTGGCGAACTCTAGCAACAGCAGGGCCTTGTTGGATGCTGCCAGTGAAGGTCACGCATATGCTTGTAAGCTGCTCATGGATCCAGCGGTGGCTGGAATTGAGTTCAGGGCCAGGGCGAACTCTAGAGACTGGGTCTTGTGGGCGGCTGCAACGAAAGGTCACGCAGATTTCTGCAAGCTTCTGATGGATCCAGAGGTGGCTGGACTAGAGTACAGGGCCAGGGCGAACTCTAGCGACAGCTGGGCCTTGCAGACGGCTGCCTGTGCAGGTCACGCAGATGTCTGCATGCTGCTCATTGATCCAGAGGTGGCTGGAATTGAGTTCAGGGCCCGGGCGAACTCTAGCGAAAGCAGGGCCTTGTGGGTGGCTGCACAGGAAGGTCACGCAGATGTGTGCAAGCTGCTCATGGATCCAGCGGTGGCTGGAATTGAGTTCAGAGCCCTGGCGAACTCTAGCGACAGCATGGCATTGTGGGCGGCTGCCAAGGAAGGTCACGCAGATGTCTGCAAGCTGCTCATGGATCCAGCGGTGGCTGGACTTGAGTTCAGGGCCCTGGCGAACTCTAGCGACAGCAGGGCTTTGCGTGATGCGGCAAAGGAAGGTCACGCAGATGTCTACAGGCTGCTGATGGATCCAGCGGTGGCTGGACTTGAGTACAGGGCTGTGGCAAACTCTAGAGACAGCTGGGCATTGTGGGCGGCTGCCAATGAAGGTCACTCAGATGTCTGCAAGCTGCTGATGGATCCAGCGGGGGCTGGACTTGAGTACAGGGCCGTGGAGAACTCTAGAGACAGCTGGGCATTGTGGGCGGCTGCCAATGAAGGTCACGCAGATGTCTGCAAGCTGCTGATGGATCCAGCGGGGGCTGGACTTGAGTACAGGGCCGTGGCGAACTCTAGAGACAGCTGGGCATTGTGGGCGGCTGCCAATGAAGGTCACTCAGATGTCTGCAAGCTGTTGATGGATCCAGCGGGGGCTGGACTTGAGTACAGGGCCGTGGCAAACTCTAGAGACAGCTGGGCATTGTGGGCGGCTGCCAATGAAGGTCACGCAGATGTCTGCAAGCTGCTCATGGATCCAGAGGTGGCTGGACTTGAGTAAAGGGCCGTGGCGAACTCTAGCGACAGCAGGGCCTTGGTGTAGGCTGCAAATGAAGGTCACGCAGATGTTTGCAAGCTGCTCATGGATCCAGCGGTGGCTGGAGTTGAGTTCAGGGCCCGGGCGAACTCTGTCAACAGCTGGGCCTTGCGGGCGGCTGCGAAGGCAGGTCACGCAGATGTCTGCTTGCTGCTGATGGATCCAGAGGCGGGTGGCCCCGAGTACAGGGCCATTGTGAAACTTGACAGCAGCTGTGTCTTGTGTTAGGCAAGACACGTTTCTTTCTTGCCACCGTAGAGCAAATATTTATCCTCAAACTTTTCAGCAATGTGTTCAGTTTGCTCAAGCGAAAATATCGCTGCGTGTTCCCAATAATTCCAGATGTAGCAGAGGAATAAATGATTATTGATGCGCACGATGTGAGCCAGCTTGTGTCAATCTCCTGAAGACAATATCTTTTGTATTGACAAGATCGGTTACAAAAACTTGATGGAACTTGAATTCCTTAATGTAAGAAAGAAAGACAATTTGCACCAGTACATTTGTTCCTGCCTCCCGGAGAGATTTTGACTGGTTTCGGAGCCTGGTCTGGTCGGAATCGCAATTCAGCGGAGAGCTAAATCTCTGGTTGGCGAGTGAGTGAGTCGTTCGTACGGCTCTAACTTCTGCTTGGAAAATTCAAAAAAATCGCCGCGAGGCAAGTGCCGCTTGCCACTTAACGCTTGCAAATACCGCCAGGCAAGTGTAACCAAGGGTTTATAGAGTTTAACCCAACTCATTATTTATTTATACCATCCTGTGCGCTTGCATGCATTGTACACATATGTTCATCGAACATGCAGTCGCACACGCGATCATCGTTTCCATTCCTAACGTTTCCCCATGACATTCTTGATCGTATTGCACTATTCTCTTCCAACCCCAAGATTGTATTAGTGTGTAAAACTCTGCACAACAGATTTTCTGGATGGCCCCTTACCGGACTGATCCAACCACCACAGCGAGTTGGAGAGATGATGGCGAAAGGGGGGCGCGCCGATCTTCTAGAAGTATGCTTGGTGTCCAATCCTCTTGTACAGCTTAAGGGGGGCCTACAATTGAGGGCGAACCAAAATGAAAACAATCTTCTCTATGTGGCTGCCAAGGAAGGTCACGCAGATGTCTGCAAGCTGCTGATGGATCCAGCGGTGGCTGGACTTGAGTTCAGGGCCCTGGCGAACTCTAGCGACAGCAGGGGCTTGTGTGAGGCTGCCAAGGCAGGTCACGTAGATGTCTGCAAGCTGCTGATGGATCCAGAGGTGGCTGGACTTGAGTTCAGGGCCCTGGCGAACTCTAGCGACAGCAGGGGCTTGTGTGAGGCTGCCAAGGCAGGTCACGCAGATGTCTGCAAGCTTCTGATGGATCCAGAGGTGGCTGGACTTGAGTACAGGGCCCGGGCGAACTCTGTCAACAGCTGGGCATTGTGGCTGGCTGCCAAGGCAGGCCACTCAGATGTATGCAAGCTGCTCATGGATCCAGAGGAGGCTGGACTTGAGTTCAGGGCCAGGGCGAACTCTAGCGACAGCTGGGCCTTGTGGGCGGCTGCCAAAGAAGGCCACGCAGATGTCTGCAAGCTGCTGATGGATCCAGCAGTGGCCGGACTCAAGTACAGGGCCAGGGAACAATATCAACAGCAGGGCCTTGAGGGCGGCTTCCAAGGCAGGTCACGCAGATGTATGCAAGCTGCTGATGGATCCAGAGGTGGCTGGAATTGAGTTGAGGGCCAGAGCATACTCTAGAGACAGCAGGGCTTTGTGGGTGGCTGCCAAGGAAGGTCACGCAGATGTCTGCAAGCTGCTGATGGATACAGAGGTGGCTGGACTTGAGTTCTGGGGCAGGGCGAACGCTAGCGACAGCTGGGCATTGCGTGGGGCTGCAAAGGAAGGTCACGCAGATGTATGCAAGCTGCTCATGGATCCAGAGGTGGCTGGACTCAAGTACAGGGCCAGGGGAAACACTTTCGACAGCAGGGCCTTGGGGTCGGCTGCCAAAGAAGGTCACGCAGATGTATGCAAGCTGCTCATGGATCCAGATGTGGCTGGACTTAAGTATAGGGCCCGGGCGAACTCTAGCGACAGCAGGGCCTTGGGGACGGCTGCGAAGGCCGGTAACACCTATGTCTGCTTGCTTTTGATGGATCCAGCGGTGGCTGGAATTGAGTTCAGGGCCCGGGCGAACTCTGTCAACAGCTGGGCCTTGCGTGAGGCTGCGAAGTCCGGTCACGCAGATGTCTGCAAGCTGCTCATGGATCCAGATGTGGCTGGACTTGAGTTTAGGGCCCGGGCGAACTCTGTCAACAGCTGGGCATTGTGGGCGGCTGCGAAGGCCGGTCACACCGATGTCTGCTTGCTTTTGATGGATCCAGAGGCGGCTGGCCCCGAGTACAGGGCCATTGTGAATCTTGACAGCAGCTGGGTCTTGCCACCGTAGAGCAAGTATTTATCCACTCTCCTCAAACTTTTCAGAAATGTGTTCAGTTTGCTCAAGCGAAAATATCGCTGCGTGTTCCAAATAATTCCAGATGTAGCATAAATATTTGATTATGAGGCAGGAACTCTTTGAAAATGATTATTGATTCGCACGATGTGAGCCAGCACTTTGACTTTTCAGGCTACTTTGAAGATGTAACTTCTATGTCTTTACTGTCCTTGAATGTCTTGTGTCAATCTCCTGAAGACAATATCTGTTGTATTGACAATATCGGTTACAAAACTTGATGAAACTTGAATTCCTTAATGTAAGTTAGAAAAACAATTTGCACCAGTACATTTGTTCCTGCCTCCCGGAGGTATTTTGAATGGTTTCGGAGCCTGGTCTGGTCGGAATCGCAATTATGGTGGAGGGCTAAATATCTGGTTGGCGAGTGAGTCGTTCGTACGGCTCTAACTTCTGCTTTGAAAATTCAAAAAAATATCCGGGAGGCAGGAACACCCATTCTGTACCTCTTCCAGATACCGCCATGCAAGTGCCGCTTGCATGCCATGAAAGTGCAACCCAGGGTTTATAGGGTTTATAGAGTTTAACCCAACTCATTATTTATTTATACCATCCTGTGCGCTTGCATGCATTGTACACACATGTTCGTCGAACATGCAGTCGCACACGCTATCATCGGTATTCCTAACGTTTCCCCATGACATTCTTGATCGTATTGCTCTATTCTCTTCCAACCCCAAGATTGTATTAGTGTGTAAAACTCTGCACAACAGATTTTCTGGATGGCCCCTTACCGGACTGATCCAACCACCACAGCGAGTTGGAGAGATGATGGCGAAAGGGGGGCGCGCCGACCTTCTAGCAGTATGCTTGGTGTCCAATCCTCTTGTACAGCTTAAGGGGGCACTACAATTGAGGGCGAACCAAAATGAAAACAAGCTTCTCCATGTGGCTGCCAAGGAAGGTCATGCAGATGTCTGGAAGCTGCTCATGGATCCAGCGATGGCTGGACTTGAGTTCAGGGCCAGGGCGAACTCTGGCGACAGCTGGTCCTTGTGGGCGGCTGCCAATGAAGGTCACGCAGATGTCTGCAAGCTGCTGATGGATCCAGAGGTGGCTGGAATTGAGTTCAGGGCCTTGGCGAACACTAGCGACAGCTGGGTCTTGTGTGAGGCTGCAACGAAAGGTCACGCAGATGTCTGCAAGCTGCTCATGGATCCAGAGGTGGCGGGACTTGAGTTCAGGGCCAGGGCGAACTCTAACGACAGCTGGGCCTTGGGGGCGGCTGCAAGGGAAGGTCACGCAGATGTCTGCAAGCTGCTCATGGATCCAGAGGTGGCTGGAATTGAGTTCAGGGCCAAGGCGAACCATATGAACAGCGGGGCCTTGTGTGAGGCTGCCTATGAAGGTCACGCAGATGTATGCAAGCTGCTCATGGATCCAGCGGTGGCTGGACTTGAGTTTAGGGCACGGGCGAACTCTCACGACAGCAGGGCATTGGGGGCGGCTGCAAAGGAAGGTCACGCAGATGTCTGCAAGCTGCTGATGGATCCAGAGGTGGCTGGAATTGAGTTCAGGGCCCGAGCGAACTCTGTCAACAGCTGGTTCTTGAGTGAGGCTGCCCATGAAGGTCACGCAGATGTCTGCAAACTGCTCATTGATCCAGCTGTGGCTGGACTTGAGTTCAGGGCCAGGGCGAACTCTAACGACAGCAGGGCCCTGGGGGGGGCTACCAAGGAAGGTCACGCAGATGTCTGCAAGCTTCTGATGGATCAAGCGGTGGCTGGACTCAAGTTCAGGGCCTGGGCGAACTTTAGCGACAGCAGGGGCTTGTGTGAGGCTGCCAATGAAGGTCACGCAGATGTCTGCAAGCTGCTCATGGATCCAGCGGTGGCTGGAATAAAGTTCAGGGCCAGGGCGAACTCTAGAGACAGCAGGGCCTTGGGGGCGGCTGCTAAGGCAAGTCAGGCAGATGTCTGCAAGCTGCTGATGGATCCAGCGGTGGCTGGAATCAAGTTCAGGGCCCAGGCGAACTCTAACGACAGCTGGGCATTGTGGGAGGCTGCCAATGAAGATCACGCAGATGTCTGCAAGTTGCTGATGGATCCAGCAGTGGCTGGACTTGAGTATATGGCCATTGGGGGAGGCTGCCAATGAAGGTCACGCAGATGTCTGCAAGCTGCTGATGGATCCAGAGGCGGTTGGCCACGAGTACAGGGCCATTGTGAATCTTGACAGCAGCTGGGTCTTGCCACCGTAGAGAAGGTATTTATCCACTCTCCTCAAGCGAAAATATCGCTGAGTGTGCCCAATAATTCCAGATGTAGCAGAAATTGACTTTTCAGATGATTTTGAAGATGCAACTAACTTCTGTGTCTTTACAGTCCTTGAATGTTTTGTGTCAATCTCCTGTATTGACAAGATCGGTTACAAAACTTGATGAAACTTGAATTCCTTCATGTAAGAAAGAAAGACAATTTGAGCCTGTACATTTGTTCCTGTCTCCCGGAGGGATTTGACTGGTTTCGGAGCCTGGTATGGTCGGAATCGCAATTCCGAAGAGAGCTAAATCTCTGGTTGGCGAGTGAGTCGTTCGTACGGCTCTAACTTCTGCTTGGAAAATTCAAAAAAAATCGCCGGGAGGCAGGAAAACCCATTCTGTACCGCTTGCAGATACCTCCAGGCAAGTGCCGCTTGTTGCTTGCATTCCAGGCAAGTGCCGCTTGTCGCTTGCATTCCAGGCAAGTGCCGCTTGCCGATTACCGCTTGCATACCAGGAAAGTGCAACCAAGGGTTTATAGGGTTTATAGGGTTTATAGGGTTTATCCCAACTCATTGTTTATTTATACCATCCTGTGCGATTTCATGCATTGCATTGTACACACATGTCCATCGAACATGCATTCGCACACGCGATCATCTGTATTCCTAACGTTTCCCCATGACATTCTTGATCGTATTGCCGTATTCTCTTCCAACCCAAAGATTGTATTAGTGTGTAAAACTCTGCACAACAGATATTCTGGATGGCCCCTTATCGGACTGATCCAACCACCACAACGAGTTGGAGAGATGATGGCGAAAGGGGGGCGCGCCGACCTTCTAGCAGTATGCTTGGTGTCCAATCCTCTTGTACAGGTTAAGGGCGTACAATTGAGGGCGAACCAAAATGAAAACAAGCTTCTCTATGTGGCTTCCAAGGCAGGTCACGCAGATGTATGCAAGCTGCTCATGGATCCAGAGGTGGCTGGACTTGAGTTTAGGGCCGTAACAAACTCTAGCGACAGCTTGGCATTGTGGGCGGCTGCAAAGGAAGGTCACGCAGATGTCTGCAAGCTGCTCATGGATCCAGCGGTGGCTGGACTCAAGTTCAGAGCCCTGGCGAACTCTAGCGACAGCAGGGCCTTGCTGTCGGCTGCAAAGAAAGGTCACGTAGATGTATGCAAGCTGCTGATGGATCCAGCGGTGGCTGGACTTGAGTTCAGGGCCGTGGCGAACCATATGAACAGCTGGGCATTGTGGGCGGCTGCCAATGAAGGTCACGCAGATGTATGCAAGCTTCTGATGGATCCAGATGTGGCTGGAATTGAGTTCAGGGCCAGGGCAAACTCTAACGACAGCTGGGCCTTGTGGGAGGCTGCAAAGGAAGGTCCCGCAGATGTATGCAAGCTGCTGATGGATCCAGAGGTGGCTGGACTTGAGTATAGGGCCATTGGGGTAGGTTGCCAATGAAGGTCACGCAGATGTCTGCAAGTTGATGATGGATCCAGCAGTGAATGGACTCAATTTCAGGGCCATTGTGAAACTTGACAGCAGCTGGGTCTTGTTGTGTAAGGCAAGACACGTTTCTTTCTTGCCACCGTAGGGCAAGATTTATATACTCTCCTCAAACTTTTCAGAAATGTGTTCAGTTTGCTCAAGCGAAAATATCGCTGCGTGTGCCCAATAATTCCAGATGTAGCATAAATATTTGATTATGAGGCAGGAACTCTTTGAAAATGATTATTGATGCGCACGATGTGAGCCAGCACTTTGAATTTTCAGGCTACTTTGAAGATGTAACTTATACCTTGAATGTTTTGTGTCAATCTTCTGAAGATATATATATATATATATATATATGCAAGATCGGTTACAAAACTTGCTGAAACTTGAATTACTTAAAGTAAGAAAGAAAGATGCATTTACATCGAACATGCAGTCGCAATTACGCGGAGAGATAAATCTCTGGTTGGCGAGTGAGTGAGTCGTTCGTACAGCTCTAACTTCTGCTTGGAAAATTAGAAAAAAATCGCCGGGAGGCAGGAACACCCATTCTGTACCGCTTGCCGCTTGCCGCTTGCCGCTTGCATGCCAGGGAAGTGCAACCAAGGGTTTATAGGGTTTATCCCAACTCAGTATTAATTTATACCATCCTGTGCGCTTGTACACACATGTTCATCGAACATGCAGTCGCACACGCGATCATCGTTTCCTATCCTATCGTTTCCCCATGACATTCTAGATCGTATTGCCCTATTCTCTTCCAACCCAAAGATTGTATTAGTGTGTAAAACTCTGCACAACAGATTTTCTGGATGGACCCTTACCGGACTGATCCAACCACCACAGCGAGTTGGAGAGATGATGGCGAAAGGGGGGCGCGCTGACCTTCTAGCAGTATGCTTGGTGTCCAATCCTCTTGTACATGTTAAGGGGGCCCTACAATTGAGGGCGAACCAAAATAAAAACAAGCTTCTCTATGTGGCTACCATGGCAGGTCACGCAGATGTCTGCAAGCTTCTGATGGATCCAGATGTGGCTGGACTTGAGTTCAGGGCCAGGGCGAACTCTGGCAACAGCTGGGCATTGTGGGCGGCTGCCAAGGCAGGTCACGCAGATGTCTGCAAGCTGCTGATGGATCCAGCGGTGGCTGGAATTGAGTTCAAACCCCTGGCGAACTCTAGCGAAAGCAGGGCCTTGTGGGTGGCTGCCAAGGCAGGTCACGCAAATGTCTGCAAGCTGCTGATGGATCCAGATGTGGCTGGACTTGAGGTCAGGGCCAGGGCGAACTCTGCCTGGACCTTGCGTGTGGCTGCAACGGAAGGTCGCGCAGATGTCTGCAAGCTGCTCATGGATCCAGCGGTGTCTGGAATTGAGTTCAGGGCCCAGGCGAACTCTGTCAACAGCTGGGCCTTGCGTGTGGCTGCCAAGGCAGGTCACTCAGATGTCTGCAAGCTGCTCATGGATCCAGAGGTGGCTGGACTTGAGTTCAGGGCCCGGGCGAACTCTGTCAACAGCTGGGCCTTGCGGGAGGCTGCGAAGGCTGGTCACGCCGATGTCTGCTTGCTTTTGATGGATCCAGCGGTGGCTGGACTTGAGTACAGGGCCCGGGCGAACTCTGTCAACAGCTGGGCATTGTGGGCGGCTGCCAAGGCAGGTAACGCAGATGTCTGCAAGCTGCTGATGGATCCAGCTGTGGCTGGACTTGAGTTCAGGGCCCTGGCGAACTCTAGCGACAGCAGGGCCTTGCGTGAGGCTGCCAAGGCAGGTCACGCAGATGTCTGCAAGCTTCTCATGGATCCAGCGGTGGCTGGACTTGAGTTCAGGGCCCGGGCAAACTCTGTCAACAGCAGGGCTTTGGGGGAGGTTGCCAAGGCAGGTCACGCAGATGTCTGCAAGCTGCTCATGGATCCAGCGGTGGCTGGACTTGAGTATAGGGCCTGGGCGAAAGCTAGCGACAGCTGAGCATTGTGGGCGACTGCCAATGAAGGTCACGCCAATGTCTGCATGCTTTTGATGGATCCAGAGGCGGCTGGCCCCGAGTACATGGCCATTGTGAATCTTGACAGCAGCTTTTTCTTGCCACCGTAGAGCAAGTATTTATCCACTCTCCGCAAACTTTTCAGAAATGTGTTCAGTTTGCTCAAGCTAAAATATCGCTGCGTGCCCAATAATTCCAGATGTAGCAGGAATATTTGTGATGAGGCAGTAAACGCCGATTGATGCGCATGATGTGAGCCAGCACTTTGATTTTTCAGGCTACTTTGAAGATGTAACTTATATGTCCTTGAATGTTTTGTGTCAATCTCCTGAAGACAATATTTGTTGTATTGACAATTTGCACCAGTACATTTGTTCCTGCCTCCCGGAGGGATTTTGACTAGTTTCGGAACCTGGTCTGGTCGGAATCGAAATTCCTCGGAGAGCTAAATCTCTGGTTGGCGAGTGAGTCGTTCGTACGGCTCTAACTTCTGCTTTGAAAATTCAAAAGAATCGCAGGGAGGCAGGAACACCCATTCTATACCGCTTGCAGATACCGCCAGGCAAAGTGCCTCTTGCCGCTTGCCGATTGCATGCCAGGAAAGTGAAACCCAGGGTTTATAGGGTTTATCCCAACTCATTATTTATTTATACCATCCTGTGCGCTTGCATGCATGTACATCGAAAATGCAGTCGGCACACGCGATCATCGTTTCCATTCCTAACGTTTCCCCATGACGTTCTTGATCGTATTGCACTATTATCTTCCAACCCCAAGATTGTATTAGTGTGTAAAACTCTGCACAAAAGATTTTCTGGATGGCCCCTTACCGGACTGATCCAACCACCACAGCGAGTTGGAGAGATGATGGCGAAAGGGGGGCGCGCCGACCTTCTAGCAGTATGCTTGGTGTCCAATCCTCTTGTACAGGTTAAGGGGGCCCTACAATTGAGGGCGAACCAAAATGAAAACAAGCTTCTCTATGTGGCTGCCAAGGAAGGTCACGCAGATGTCTGCAAGCTGCTGATGGATCCAGATATGGCTAGACTTGAGTTCAGGGCCCGGGCGAACTATTGCGACAGCTGGGCATTGTGGCTGACTGCCAATGAAGGTCACGCAGATGTATGCAAGCTGCTCATGGATCCAGCGGTGGCTGGACTTGAGTTCAGGGCCCAGGCGAACTATGGCGACAGCTGGGCATTGTGGCTGGCTGCAAACGAAGGTCACGCAGATGTCTGCAAGCTGCTGATGGATCCAGAGGTGGCTGGACTTGAGTATAGGGCCCGGGCGAACACTAGCGACAGCTGGGTCTTGTAGGCGGCTGCTAAGGAAGGTCACGCAGATGTCTGCAAGCTGCTGATGGATCCAGATGTGGCTTGAATTGAGTTCAGGGCCAGGGCGAACTCTAACGCCAGCTGGGCATTGTGTGAGGCTGCCAAGGAAGGTCACGCAGATGTCTGCAAGCTGCTCATGGATCCAGCGGTAGCTGGACTTGAGTATAGGGCCCGGGCGAACACTAGCGACAGCTGGGTCTTGTGGGCGGCTGCCAAGGAAGGTAACGCAGATGTCTGCAAGCTGCTCATGGATCCAGCGGTGGCTGGAATTGAGTTCAGGGCCAGGGCGAACTCTAGAGACAGCAGGGCCTTGTGGGCGGCTGCAACGAAAGGTCAGGCAGATGGTTGCAAGCTGCTCATGGATCCAGAGGTGGCTGGACTTGAGAACAGGGCCAGGGCGAACCATATCACCAGCATGGCCTTGGTGTCGGCTGCAAGGGAAGGTCACGCAGATGTCTGCAAGCTGCTGATGGATCCAGAGGTGGCTGGACTTGAGTACAGGGCCAGGGCGAACCATATGAACAGCTGGGCCTTGTGTGAGGCTGCAAAGGAAGGTCACGCAGATGTCTGCAAGATGCTGATGGATCCAGAGGTGGCTGGAATTGAGTATAGGGCCCTGGCGAACTCTAGCGACAGCCGGGCCTTGTGTGAGGCTGCCAAGGAAGGTCACGCAGATGTCTGCAAGATGCTCATGGATCCAGCTGTGGTTGGACTTGAGTACAGGGCCCTGGCGAACTCTATCGACAGCAGGGCATTGTTGGCGGCTGCCAAGGCAGGTCACGCAGATGTCTGCAAGCTTCTAATGGATCCAGCGGTGGCTGGACTTGAGTTCAGGGCCAGGGCGAACGCTAGAGACAGCTGGGTCTTGTGTGAGGCTGCCAAGGCAGGTCACGCAGATGTCTGCTTGCTTTTGATGGATTCAGCAGTTGCTGGACTCAAGTACAGGGCCAGGGCGAACCATATCAACAGCAGGGCCTTGGGGGCGGCTGCTAAGGCCGGTCACGCCGATGTCTGCAAGATGCTGATGGATCCAGAGGTGGTTGGGCTTGAGTTCAGGGCCAGGGCGAACCATATCAACAGCAGGGCCTTGGGGGTAGCTTCAAAGGCAGGTCACGCAGATGTCTGCAAGCTGCTGATGGATCCAGAGGTGGCTGGAATTGAGTACAGGGCCCGGGCGAACGCTAGTGACAGCTGGGCCTTGTGTGAGGCTGCAAAGGAAGGTCACGCAGATGTCTGCAAGCTGCTGATGGATCCAGAGGTGGCTGGGCTTGAGTTCAGGGCCAGGGCGAACCATATCAACAGCAGGGCCTTGGGGGCGGCTGCAAAGGCAGGTCACGCAGATGTCTGCAGGCTGCTTATGGATCCAGCAGTGGCTGGATTCAAGTACAGGGCCAGGGCGAACAATATCAACAGGAGGGCCTTGGGGGCGGCTGCCAAGGCAGGTCACGCAGATGTCTGCAAGCTGCTGATGGATCCAGATGTGGCTGGAGTTGAGTTCAGGGCCTGGGCGAACTCTGTCAACAGCAGGTTTTGGGAGGAGGTTGCCAAGGCAGGTCACGCAGATGTCTGCAAGCTGCTAATGGAATCCAGCGGTGGCTGGACTTGAGTTCAGGGCCCGGGCGAACTCTGTCAACAGCATGGCATTGTGGGCGGTTGCCAAGGAAGGTCACGCCGATGTCTGCACGCTTTTGATGGATCCAGAGGCGGCTGGCGAGTACATGGCCATTAATGGGCGTTCCTGCCTCCCGGTCGATTTTGACTGGTTGCTAAACATGGTATGGAGCGGAATTGTGATTCCTTGGTGCTTAATGTCTCAAGCTAGCTAGTCGTTCAAGAGTCTCTAAATCCTGATTAGAAATTTAAAAAGTCGGCCGGGAGGCAGGAACGCCCATTCATTTTGAATCTTGACAGCAGCTGGGTCTTGCCACCGTAGAGCAAGTATTTATCCACTCTCCTCAAACTTCTCAGAAATGTGTTCAGTTTGCTCAAGCTAAAATATCGCTGCGTGCCCAATAATTCCAGATGTAGCAGGAATATTTGATTATTAGGCAGGAAACGCCGATTGAAGCGCACGATGTGAGCCAGCACTTTGACTTTTCAGGCTACTTTGAAGATGTAACTTATATGTCCTTGAATGTTTTGTGTCAATCTCCTGAAGACAGTATCTGTTGTATTGACAATTTGCACCAGTACAATTTGCACCAGTTGTTCCTGCCTCCCGGAGTTTGGTTTCGGAACCTGTTCTGGTCGGAATCGAAATTCCTCGGAGAGATAAATCTCTGGTTGGCGAGTGAGTCATTCGTACGGCTCTAACTTCTGCTTTGAAAATTCAAAAGAATCGCCGGGAGGCAGGAACACCCATTCTATACCGCTTGCAGATACCGCCAGGCAAAGTGCCTCTTGCCGCTTGCCGCTTACATGCCAGGAAAGTGAAACCCAGGGTTTATAGGGTTTATAGGGTTTATAGGGTTTATCCCAACTCATTATTTATTTATACCATCCTGTGCGCTTGCATGCATGAACATCAAAAATGCAGTCGCACACGCGATCATCGTTTCCACTCCTTACGTGTCTCCATGACATTCTTGATCGTATTGCACTATTCTCTTCCACCCCCAAGATTGTATTAGTGTGTAAAACTCTGCACACAAGATTTTCTGGATGGCCCCTTACCGGACTGATCCAACCACCACAGCGAGTTGGAGAGATGATGGCGAAAGGGGGGCGCGCCGACCTTCTAGCAGTATGCTTGGTGTCCGATCCTCTTGTACAGGTTAAGGGGGTCCTACAATTGAGGGCGAACCAAAATGAAAACAAGCTTCTCTATGTGGCTGCCAAGGAAGGTCACGCAGATGTCTGCAAGCTGCTGATGGATCCAGATATGGCTGGACTTGAGTTCAGGGCCCGGGCGAACTATAGCGACAGCTGGGCATTGTGGCTGGCTGCCAATGAAGGTCACGCAGATGTATGCAAGCTGCTCATGGATCCAGCGGTGGCTGGACTTGAGTTCTGGGCCCAGGCGAACTATGGCGGCAGCTGGGCATTGTGGCTGGCTGCAAACGAAGGTCACGCAGATGTCTGCAAGCTGCTGATGGATCCAGAGGTGGCTGGACTTGAGTATAGGGCCCGGGCGAACTCTAGAGACAGCTGGGCATTATGGGCGGCTGCCAATGCAGGTCATGCAGATGTCTGCAAGCTGCTGATGGATCCAGATGTGGCTTGAATTGAGTTCAGGGGCAGGGCGAACTCTATCGACAGCAGGGCCTTGTGGGCGGCTGCAAGGGAAGGTCATGCAGATGTCTGCAAGCTGCTGATGGATCCAGCGGTGGCTGGAATTGAGTTCAGGGCCAGGGCGAACTCTAGCGAAAGCAGGGCCTTGTGGGTGGCTGCAAGGGAAGGTCATGCAGATGTCTGCAAGCTGCTGATGGATCCAGCGGTGGCTGGAATTGAGTTCAGGGCCAGGGCGAACTCTAGCAAAAGCAGGGCCTTGTGGGTGGCTGCAAACGAAGGTCACGCAGATGTCTGCAAGCTGCTGATGGATCCAGCGGTGACTGGAATTGAGCTAAGGGCCATGGCGAACTCTAGAGACAGCTGGGCATTGTGGGCGGCTGCCAATGCTGGTCATGCAGATGTCTGCAAGCTGCTGATGGATCCAGATGTGGCTGGACTTGAGTTCAGGGGCAGGGCGAACTCTATCGACAGCAGGGCCTTGTGGGCGGCTGCAAGGGAAGGTCACGCAGATGTCTGCAAGCTGCTGATGGATCCAGAGGTGTCTGGACTTGAGTACAGGGCCAGGGCGAACCATATGACCAGCTGGGCCTTGTGTGAGGCTGCAAAGGAAGGTCACGCAGATGTCTGCAAGCTGCTGATGGATCCAGTGGTGTCGGGACTTGAGTACAAGGCCAGGGCGAACCATATGGCCAGCTGGGCCTTGTGTGAGGCTGCAAAGGAAGGTCACGCAGATGTCTGCAAGCTGCTGATGGATCCAGTGGTGGCTGGACTTGAGTTCAGGGCCCGGGCGAACTCTGTTAACAGCATGGCCTTGGAGGCGGCGGCCAATGCAGGCCACGCAGATGTCTGCAAGCTGCTGATGGATCCAGAGGTGGCTGGACTTGAGTACAGGGCCAGGGCGAACAATGACAACAGCAGGGCGTTGTGTGAGGCTGCCAATGCAGGTCACGCAGATGTCTGCAAACTGCTGATGGATCCAGCGGTGGCTGGACTTGAGTTCAGGGCCAGGGCGAACTCTAGAGACAGCAGGGCTTTGTGGGCGGCTGCCAAGGCCAATCACGCCGATGTCTGCTTGCTTTTGATGGATCCAGAGGTGGCTGGGCTTGAGTTCAGGGGCAGGGCGAACTCTAGAGACAGCAGGGCTTTGTGGGCGGCTGCCAAGGCAGGTCACGCCGATGTCTGCTCGCTTTTGATGGATCCAGAGGCGGCTGGCCCCGAGTACAGGGCCCTTGTGAATCTTGACAGCAGCTAGGTCTTGTGTTAGGAAAGACACGTTTATTGACACCGTAGAGCATGTATTTATCCACTCTCCTCAAACTTTTCAGCAATGTGTTCAGTTTTCTCAAGCGAAAATATCGCTGCGTGTTCCCAATAATTCCAGATGTAGCAGAAATATTTGATTATGATGAGGCAGGAAACTCTTTGAAAATGATTATTGATGCGCACGATGTGAGCCAGCACTTTGACTTTTCAGGCTACTTTTAAGATGTAACTTCTATGTCCTTGAATGTTTTGTGTCAATCTCCTGAAGACAATATCTGTTGTATTGACAATTTGTACCCATACATTTGTTCCTGCCTCCCGGAGGTATTTTGACTGGTTTCGGAGCCTGGTCTGGTCGGAATCGCAATTCCACGGAGAACTAAATCTCTGGTTGGCGAGTGAGGGAGTCGTTCGTACGGCTCTAACTTCTGCTTGGAAAATTTAAAAAAATCGCCAGGAGGCAGGAACACCCATTCTGTACCGCTTGCAGATACCGCCAGGCAAGTGCCGCTTGCCGCTTGTCGCTTGCATGCCAGGCAAGTGCAACCAAGGGTTTATAGGGTTTATCCCAACTCTGTATTTATTTATACCATCCTGTGCGCTTGCACGCATTGTACAAACATGTTCATTGAACATGCATTCGCACACGCGATCATCGTTTCCATTCCTAACGTTTCCCCATGACATTCTTGATCGTATTGCCCTATTCTCTTCCAACCCAAAGATTGTATTAGTGTGTAAAACTCTGCACAACAGATTTTCTGGATGGCCCCTTACCGGACTGATCCAACCACCACAGCGAGTTGGAGAGATGTTGGCGAAAGGGGGGCGCGCCGACCTTCTAGCAGTATGCTTGGTGTCCAATCCTCTTGTACAGGTGAACGGGGTCCTACAATTGAGGGCGAACCAAAATGAAAACAAGCTTCTCTATGTGGCTGCCAAGGAAGGTCACGCAGATGTCTGCAAGCTGCTGATGGATCCAGATGTGGCTGGACTTGAGTTCAGGGCAATGGCGAACTCTAGAGACAGCTGGGCATTGTGGGCGGCTGCCAATGCATGTCATGCAGATGTCTGCAAGCTGCTGATGGATCCAGATGTGGCTGGACTTGAGTTCAGGGGCAGGGCGAACACTAGCGACAGCTGGGTCTTGTGTGAGGCTGCAACGAAAGGTCACGCAGATGTCTGCAAGCTGCTCATGGATCCAGAGGTGGCGGGACTTGAGTTCAGGGCCAGGGGGAACTCTAACGACAGCTGGGCCTTGGGGGCGGCTGCAAGGGAAGGTCACGCAGATGTCTGCAAGCTTCTGATGGATCCAGATGTGGCTGGAATTGAGTTCAGGGCCAAGGCGAACCATATGAACAGCGGGGCCTTGTGTGAGGCTGCCTATGAAGGTCACGCAGATGTATGCAAGCTGCTCATGGATCCAGCGGTGGCTGGACTTGAGTTTAGGGCACGGGCGAACTCTCACGACAGCAGGGCATTAGGGGCGGCTGCAAAGGAAGGTCACGCAGATGTCTGCAAGCTGCTGATGGATCCAGAGGTGGCTGGAATTGAGTTCAGGGGCAGGGCGAACACTAGCGACAGCTGGGTCTTGTGTGAGGCTGCAACGAAAGGTCACGCAGATGTCTGCAAGCTGCTCATGGATCCAGAGGTGGCGGGACTTGAGTTCAGGGCCAGGGGGAACTCTAACGACAGCTGGGCCTTGGGGGCGGCTGCAAGGGAAGGTCACGCAGATGTCTGCAAGCTGCTCATGGATCCAGAGGTGGCTGGAATTGAGTTCAGGGCCAAGGCGAACCATATGAACAGCGGGGCCTTGTGTGAGGCTGCCTATGAAGGTCACGCAGATGTATGCAAGCTGCTCATGGATCCAGCGGTGGCTGGACTTGAGTTTAGGGCACGGGCGAACTCTCACGACAGCAGGGCATTGGGGGCGGCTGCAAAGGAAGGTCACGCAGATATCTGCAAGCTGCTGATGGATCCAGAGGTGGCTGGAATTGAGTTCAGGGCCCGGGCAAACTCTGTCAACAGCTGGTTCTTGAGTGAGGCTGCCCATGAAGGTCACGCAGATGTCTGCAAACTGCTCATTGATCCAGCTGTGGCTGGACTTGAGTTCAGGGCCAGGGCGAACTCTAACGACAGCAGGGCCCTGGGGGGGGCTGCCAAGGAAGGTCACGCAGATGTCTGCAAGCTTCTAATGGATCAAGCGGTGGCTGGACTCAAGTTCAGGGCCCGGGCGAACTTTAGCGACAGCAGGGGCTTGTGTGAGGCTGCCAATGTAGGTCACGCAGATGTCTGCAAGCTGCTCATGGATCCAGCGGTGGCTGGAATAAAGTTCAGGGCCAGGGCGAACTCTAGAGACAGCAGGGCCTTGGGGGCGGCTGCTAAGGCAAGTCAGGCAGATGTCTGCAAGCTGCTGATGGATCCAGCGGTGGCTGGAATCAAGTTCAGGGCCCAGGCGAACTCTAACGACAGCTGGGCATTGTGGGAGGCTGCCAATGAAGGTCACGCAGATGTCTGCAAGTTGCTGATGGATCCAGCAGTGGCTGGACTTGAGTATATGGCCATTGGGGGAGGCTGCCAATGAAGGTCACGCAGATGTCTGCAAGCTGCTGATGGATCCAGAGGCGGTTGGCCACGAGTACAGGGCCATTGTGAATCTTGACAGCAGCTGGGTCTTGCCACCGTAGAGAAGGTATTTATCCACTCTCCTCAAGCGAAAATATCGCTGAGTGTGCCCAATAATTCCAGATGTAGCAGAAATTGACTTTTCAGATGATTTTGAAGATGCAACTAACTTCTGTGTCTTTACAGTCCTTGAATGTTTTGTGTCAATCTCCTGTATTGACAAGATCGGTTACAAAACTTGATGCAACTTGAATTCCTTCATGTAAGAAAGAAAGACAATTTGAGCCTGTACATTTGTTCCTGTCTCCCGGAGGGATTTGACTGGTTTCGGAGCCTGGTATGGTCGGAATCGCAATTCCGAAGAGAGCTAAATCTCTGGTTGGCGAGTGAGTCGTTCGTACGGCTCTAACTTCTGCTTGGAAAATTCAAAAAAAATCGCCGGGAGGCAGGAAAACCCATTCTGTACCGCTTGCAGATACCTCCAGGCAAGTGCCGCTTGTTGCTTGCATTCCAGGCAAGTGCCGCTTGTCGCTTGCATTCCAGGCAAGTGCCGCTTGCCGATTACCGCTTGCATACCAGGAAAGTGCAACCAAGGGTTTATAGGGTTTATAGGGTTTATAGGGTTTATCCCAACTCATTGTTTATTTATACCATCCTGTGCGATTTCATGCATTGCATTGTACACACATGTCCATCGAACATGCATTCGCACACGCGATCATCTGTATTCCTAACGTTTCCCCATGACATTCTTGATCGTATTGCCGTATTCTCTTCCAACCCAAAGATTGTATTAGTGTGTAAAACTCTGCACAACAGATATTCTGGATGGCCCCTTATCGGACTGATCCAACCACCACAACGAGTTGGAGAGATGATGGCGAAAGGGGGGCGCGCCGACCTTCTAGCAGTATGCTTGGTGTCCAATCCTCTTGTACAGGTTAAGGGCGTACAATTGAGGGCGAACCAAAATGAAAACAAGATTCTCTATGTGGCTTCCAAGGCAGGTCACGCAGATGTATGCAAGCTGCTCATGGATCCAGAGGTGGCTGGACTTGAGTTTAGGGCCGTAACAAACTCTAGCGACAGCTTGGCATTGTGGGCGGCTGCAAAGGAAGGTCACGCAGATGTCTGCAAGCTGCTCATGGATCCAGCGGTGGCTGGACTCAAGTTCAGAGCCCTGGCGAACTCTAGCGACAGCAGGGCCTTGCTGTCGGCTGCAAAGAAAGGTCACGTAGATGTATGCAAGCTGCTGATGGATCCAGCGGTGGCTGGACTTGAGTTCAGGGCCGTGGCGAACCATATGAACAGCTGGGCATTGTGGGCGGCTGCCAATGAAGGTCACGCAGATGTATGCAAGCTTCTGATGGATCCAGATGTGGCTGGAATTGAGTTCAGGGCCAGGGCAAACTCTAACGACAGCTGGGCCTTGTGGGAGGCTGCAAAGGAAGGTCCCGCAGATGTATGCAAGCTGCTGATGGATCCAGAGGTGGCTGGACTTGAGTATAGGGCCATTGGGGTAGGTTGCCAATGAAGGTCACGCAGATGTCTGCAAGTTGATGATGGATCCAGCAGTGAATGGACTCAATTTCAGGGCCATTGTGAAACTTGACAGCAGCTGGGTCTTGTTGTGTAAGGCAAGACACGTTTCTTTCTTGCCACCGTAGGGCAAGATTTATATACTCTCCTCAAACTTTTCAGAAATGTGTTCAGTTTGCTCAAGCGAAAATATCGCTGCGTGTGCCCAATAATTCCAGATGTAGCATAAATATTTGATTATGAGGCAGGAACTCTTTGAAAATGATTATTGATGCGCACGATGTGAGCCAGCACTTTGAATTTTCAGGCTACTTTGAAGATGTAACTTATACCTTGAATGTTTTGTGTCAATCTTCTGAAGATATATATATATATATATATATGCAAGATCGGTTACAAAACTTGCTGAAACTTGAATTACTTAAAGTAAGAAAGAAAGATGCATTTACATCGAACATGCAGTCGCAATTACGCGGAGAGATAAATCTCTGGTTGGCGAGTGAGTGAGTCGTTCGTACAGCTCTAACTTCTGCTTGGAAAATTAGAAAAAAATCGCCGGGAGGCAGGAACACCCATTCTGTACCGCTTGCCGCTTGCCGCTTGCCGCTTGCATGCCAGGGAAGTGCAACCAAGGGTTTATAGGGTTTATCCCAACTCAGTATTAATTTATACCATCCTGTGCGCTTGTACACACATGTTCATCGAACATGCAGTCGCACACGCGATCATCGTTTCCTATCCTATCGTTTCCCCATGACATTCTAGATCGTATTGCCCTATTCTCTTCCAACCCAAAGATTGTATTAGTGTGTAAAACTCTGCACAACAGATTTTCTGGATGGACCCTTACCGGACTGATCCAACCACCACAGCGAGTTGGAGAGATGATGGCGAAAGGGGGGCGCGCTGACCTTCTAGCAGTATGCTTGGTGTCCAATCCTCTTGTACATGTTAAGGGGGCCCTACAATTGAGGGCGAACCAAAATAAAAACAAGCTTCTCTATGTGGCTACCATGGCAGGTCACGCAGATGTCTGCAAGCTTCTGATGGATCCAGATGTGGCTGGACTTGAGTTCAGGGCCAGGGCGAACTCTGGCAACAGCTGGGCATTGTGGGCGGCTGCCAAGGCAGGTCACGCAGATGTCTGCAAGCTGCTGATGGATCCAGCGGTGGCTGGAATTGAGTTCAAACCCCTGGCGAACTCTAGCGAAAGCAGGGCCTTGTGGGTGGCTGCCAAGGCAGGTCACGCAAATGTCTGCAAGCTGCTGATGGATCCAGATGTGGCTGGACTTGAGGTCAGGGCCAGGGCGAACTCTGCCTGGACCTTGCGTGTGGCTGCAACGGAAGGTCGCGCAGATGTCTGCAAGCTGCTCATGGATCCAGCGGTGTCTGGAATTGAGTTCAGGGCCCAGGCGAACTCTGTCAACAGCTGGGCCTTGCGTGTGGCTGCCAAGGCAGGTCACTCAGATGTCTGCAAGCTGCTCATGGATCCAGAGGTGGCTGGACTTGAGTTCAGGGCCCGGGCGAACTCTGTCAACAGCTGGGCCTTGCGGGAGGCTGCGAAGGCTGGTCACGCCGATGTCTGCTTGCTTTTGATGGATCCAGCGGTGGCTGGACTTGAGTACAGGGCCCGGGCGAACTCTGTCAACAGCTGGGCATTGTGGGCGGCTGCCAAGGCAGGTAACGCAGATGTCTGCAAGCTGCTGATGGATCCAGCTGTGGCTGGACTTGAGTTCAGGGCCCTGGCGAACTCTAGCGACAGCAGGGCCTTGCGTGAGGCTGCCAAGGCAGGTCACGCAGATGTCTGCAAGCTTCTCATGGATCCAGCGGTGGCTGGACTTGAGTTCAGGGCCCGGGCAAACTCTGTCAACAGCAGGGCTTTGGGGGAGGTTGCCAAGGCAGGTCACGCAGATGTCTGCAAGCTGCTCATGGATCCAGCGGTGGCTGGACTTGAGTATAGGGCCTGGGCGAAAGCTAGCGACAGCTGAGCATTGTGGGCGACTGCCAATGAAGGTCACGCCAATGTCTGCATGCTTTTGATGGATCCAGAGGCGGCTGGCCCCGAGTACATGGCCATTGTGAATCTTGACAGCAGCTTTTTCTTGCCACCGTAGAGCAAGTATTTATCCACTCTCCGCAAACTTTTCAGAAATGTGTTCAGTTTGCTCAAGCTAAAATATCGCTGCGTGCCCAATAATTCCAGATGTAGCAGGAATATTTGTGATGAGGCAGTAAACGCCGATTGATGCGCATGATGTGAGCCAGCACTTTGATTTTTCAGGCTACTTTGAAGATGTAACTTATATGTCCTTGAATGTTTTGTGTCAATCTCCTGAAGACAATATTTGTTGTATTGACAATTTGCACCAGTACATTTGTTCCTGCCTCCCGGAGGGATTTTGACTAGTTTCGGAACCTGGTCTGGTCGGAATCGAAATTCCTCGGAGAGCTAAATCTCTGGTTGGCGAGTGAGTCGTTCGTACGGCTCTAACTTCTGCTTTGAAAATTCAAAAGAATCGCAGGGAGGCAGGAACACCCATTCTATACCGCTTGCAGATACCGCCAGGCAAAGTGCCTCTTGCCGCTTGCCGATTGCATGCCAGGAAAGTGAAACCCAGGGTTTATAGGGTTTATCCCAACTCATTATTTATTTATACCATCCTGTGCGCTTGCATGCATGTACATCGAAAATGCAGTCGGACACGCGATCATCGTTTCCATTCCTAACGTTTCCCCATGACGTTCTTGATCGTATTGCACTATTATCTTCCAACCCCAAGATTGTATTAGTGTGTAAAACTCTGCACAAAAGATTTTCTGGATGGCCCCTTACCGGACTGATCCAACCACCACAGCGAGTTGGAGAGATGATGGCGAAAGGGGGGCGCGCCGACCTTCTAGCAGTATGCTTGGTGTCCAATCCTCTTGTACAGGTTAAGGGGGCCCTACAATTGAGGGCGAACCAAAATGAAAACAAGCTTCTCTATGTGGCTGCCAAGGAAGGTCACGCAGATGTCTGCAAGCTGCTGATGGATCCAGATATGGCTAGACTTGAGTTCAGGGCCCGGGCGAACTATGGCGACAGCTGGGCATTGTGGCTGACTGCCAATGAAGGTCACGCAGATGTATGCAAGCTGCTCATGGATCCAGCGGTGGCTGGACTTGAGTATAGGGCCCGGGCGAACACTAGCGACAGCTGGGTCTTGTAGGCGGCTGCTAAGGAAGGTCACGCAGATGTCTGCAAGCTGCTGATGGATCCAGATGTGGCTTGAATTGAGTTCAGGGCCAGGGCGAACTCTAACGCCAGCTGGGCATTGTGTGAGGCTGCCAAGGAAGGTCACGCAGATGTCTGCAAGCTGCTCATGGATCCAGCGGTAGCTGGACTTGAGTATAGGGCCCGGGCGAACACTAGCGACAGCTGGGTCTTGTGGGCGGCTGCCAAGGAAGGTAACGCAGATGTCTGCAAGCTGCTCATGGATCCAGCGGTGGCTGGAATTGAGTTCAGGGCCAGGGCGAACTCTAGAGACAGCAGGGCCTTGTGGGCGGCTGCAACGAAAGGTCAGGCAGATGGTTGCAAGCTGCTCATGGATCCAGAGGTGGCTGGACTTGAGAACAGGGCCAGGGCGAACCATATCACCAGCATGGCCTTGGTGTCGGCTGCAAGGGAAGGTCACGCAGATGTCTGCAAGCTGCTGATGGATCCAGAGGTGGCTGGACTTGAGTACAGGGCCAGGGCGAACCATATGAACAGCTGGGCCTTGTGTGAGGCTGCAAAGGAAGGTCACGCAGATGTCTGCAAGATGCTGATGGATCCAGAGGTGGCTGGAATTGAGTATAGGGCCCTGGCGAACTCTAGCGACAGCCGGGCCTTGTGTGAGGCTGCCAAGGAAGGTCACGCAGATGTCTGCAAGATGCTCATGGATCCAGCTGTGGTTGGACTTGAGTACAGGGCCCTGGCGAACTCTATCGACAGCAGGGCATTGTTGGCGGCTGCCAAGGCAGGTCACGCAGATGTCTGCAAGCTTCTAATGGATCCAGCGGTGGCTGGACTTGAGTTCAGGGCCAGGGCGAACGCTAGAGACAGCTGGGTCTTGTGTGAGGCTGCCAAGGCAGGTCACGCAGATGTCTGCTTGCTTTTGATGGATTCAGCAGTTGCTGGACTCAAGTACAGGGCCAGGGCGAACCATATCAACAGCAGGGCCTTGGGGGCGGCTGCTAAGGCCGGTCACGCCGATGTCTGCAAGATGCTGATGGATCCAGAGGTGGTTGGGCTTGAGTTCAGGGCCAGGGCGAACCATATCAACAGCAGGGCCTTGGGGGTAGCTTCAAAGGCAGGTCACGCAGATGTCTGCAAGCTGCTGATGGATCCAGAGGTGGCTGGAATTGAGTACAGGGCCCGGGCGAACGCTAGTGACAGCTGGGCCTTGTGTGAGGCTGCAAAGGAAGGTCACGCAGATGTCTGCAAGCTGCTGATGGATCCAGAGGTGGCTGGGCTTGAGTTCAGGGCCAGGGCGAACCATATCAACAGCAGGGCCTTGGGGGCGGCTGCAAAGGCAGGTCACGCAGATGTCTGCAGGCTGCTTATGGATCCAGCAGTGGCTGGATTCAAGTACAGGGCCAGGGCGAACAATATCAACAGGAGGGCCTTGGGGGCGGCTGCCAAGGCAGGTCACGCAGATGTCTGCAAGCTGCTGATGGATCCAGATGTGGCTGGAGTTGAGTTCAGGGCCTGGGCGAACTCTGTCAACAGCAGGTTTTGGGAGGAGGTTGCCAAGGCAGGTCACGCAGATGTCTGCAAGCTGCTAATGGAATCCAGCGGTGGCTGGACTTGAGTTCAGGGCCCGGGCGAACTCTGTCAACAGCATGGCATTGTGGGCGGTTGCCAAGGAAGGTCACGCCGATGTCTGCACGCTTTTGATGGATCCAGAGGCGGCTGGCGAGTACATGGCCATTAATGGGCGTTCCTGCCTCCCGGTCGATTTTGACTGGTTGCTAAACATGGTATGGAGCGGAATTGTGATTCCTTGGTGCTTAATGTCTCAAGCTAGCTAGTCGTTCAAGAGTCTCTAAATCCTGATTAGAAATTTAAAAAGTCGGCCGGGAGGCAGGAACGCCCATTCATTTTGAATCTTGACAGCAGCTGGGTCTTGCCACCGTAGAGCAAGTATTTATCCACTCTCCTCAAACTTCTCAGAAATGTGTTCAGTTTGCTCAAGCTAAAATATCGCTGCGTGCCCAATAATTCCAGATGTAGCAGGAATATTTGATTATTAGGCAGGAAACGCCGATTGAAGCGCACGATGTGAGCCAGCACTTTGACTTTTCAGGCTACTTTGAAGATGTAACTTATATGTCCTTGAATGTTTTGTGTCAATCTCCTGAAGACAGTATCTGTTGTATTGACAATTTGCACCAGTACAATTTGCACCAGTTGTTCCTGCCTCCCGGAGTTTGGTTTCGGAACCTGTTCTGGTCGGAATCGAAATTCCTCGGAGAGATAAATCTCTGGTTGGCGAGTGAGTCATTCGTACGGCTCTAACTTCTGCTTTGAAAATTCAAAAGAATCGCCGGGAGGCAGGAACACCCATTCTATACCGCTTGCAGATACCGCCAGGCAAAGTGCCTCTTGCCGCTTGCCGCTTACATGCCAGGAAAGTGAAACCCAGGGTTTATAGGGTTTATAGGGTTTATAGGGTTTATCCCAACTCATTATTTATTTATACCATCCTGTGCGCTTGCATGCATGAACATCAAAAATGCAGTCGCACACGCGATCATCGTTTCCACTCCTTACGTGTCTCCATGACATTCTTGATCGTATTGCACTATTCTCTTCCACCCCCAAGATTGTATTAGTGTGTAAAACTCTGCACACAAGATTTTCTGGATGGCCCCTTACCGGACTGATCCAACCACCACAGCGAGTTGGAGAGATGATGGCGAAAGGGGGGCGCGCCGACCTTCTAGCAGTATGCTTGGTGTCCGATCCTCTTGTACAGGTTAAGGGGGTCCTACAATTGAGGGCGAACCAAAATGAAAACAAGCTTCTCTATGTGGCTGCCAAGGAAGGTCACGCAGATGTCTGCAAGCTGCTGATGGATCCAGATATGGCTGGACTTGAGTTCAGGGCCCGGGCGAACTATAGCGACAGCTGGGCATTGTGGCTGGCTGCCAATGAAGGTCACGCAGATGTATGCAAGCTGCTCATGGATCCAGCGGTGGCTGGACTTGAGTTCTGGGCCCAGGCGAACTATGGCGGCAGCTGGGCATTGTGGCTGGCTGCAAACGAAGGTCACGCAGATGTCTGCAAGCTGCTGATGGATCCAGAGGTGGCTGGACTTGAGTATAGGGCCCGGGCGAACTCTAGAGACAGCTGGGCATTATGGGCGGCTGCCAATGCAGGTCATGCAGATGTCTGCAAGCTGCTGATGGATCCAGATGTGGCTTGAATTGAGTTCAGGGGCAGGGCGAACTCTATCGACAGCAGGGCCTTGTGGGCGGCTGCAAGGGAAGGTCATGCAGATGTCTGCAAGCTGCTGATGGATCCAGCGGTGGCTGGAATTGAGTTCAGGGCCAGGGCGAACTCTAGCGAAAGCAGGGCCTTGTGGGTGGCTGCAAGGGAAGGTCATGCAGATGTCTGCAAGCTGCTGATGGATCCAGCGGTGGCTGGAATTGAGTTCAGGGCCAGGGCGAACTCTAGCAAAAGCAGGGCCTTGTGGGTGGCTGCAAACGAAGGTCACGCAGATGTCTGCAAGCTGCTGATGGATCCAGCGGTGACTGGAATTGAGCTAAGGGCCATGGCGAACTCTAGAGACAGCTGGGCATTGTGGGCGGCTGCCAATGCTGGTCATGCAGATGTCTGCAAGCTGCTGATGGATCCAGATGTGGCTGGACTTGAGTTCAGGGGCAGGGCGAACTCTATCGACAGCAGGGCCTTGTGGGCGGCTGCAAGGGAAGGTCACGCAGATGTCTGCAAGCTGCTGATGGATCCAGAGGTGTCTGGACTTGAGTACAGGGCCAGGGCGAACCATATGACCAGCTGGGCCTTGTGTGAGGCTGCAAAGGAAGGTCACGCAGATGTCTGCAAGCTGCTGATGGATCCAGTGGTGTCGGGACTTGAGTACAAGGCCAGGGCGAACCATATGGCCAGCTGGGCCTTGTGTGAGGCTGCAAAGGAAGGTCACGCAGATGTCTGCAAGCTGCTGATGGATCCAGTGGTGGCTGGACTTGAGTTCAGGGCCCGGGCGAACTCTGTCAACAGCATGGCCTTGGAGGCGGCGGCCAATGCAGGCCACGCAGATGTCTGCAAGCTGCTGATGGATCCAGAGGTGGCTGGACTTGAGTACAGGGCCAGGGCGAACAATGACAACAGCAGGGCGTTGTGTGAGGCTGCCAATGCAGGTCACGCAGATGTCTGCAAAATGCTGATGGATCCAGCGGTGGCTGGACTTGAGTTCAGGGCCAGGGCGAACTCTAGAGACAGCAGGGCTTTGTGGGCGGCTGCCAAGGCCGGTCACGCCGATGTCTGCTTGCTTTTGATGGATCCAGAGGTGGCTGGAATTGAGTTCAGGGGCAGGGCGAACTCTAGAGACAGCAGGGCTTTGTGGGCGGCTGCCAAGGCAGGTCACGCCGATGTCTGCTCGCTTTTGATGGATCCAGAGGCGGCTGGCCCCGAGTACAGGGCCCTTGTGAATCTTGACAGCAGCTAGGTCTTGTGTTAGGAAAGACACGTTTATTGACACCGTAGAGCATGTATTTATCCACTCTCCTCAAACTTTAGCAATGTGTCAGTTTTATCAAGCGAAGAAAAAGATCGCGCGGTGTCCAAATACATTCCAGGTATTTTTTTGTAGAAGAATATTTGTTAGATGCGGCAGGAAACTCTGAAACATGTTATTGATGCGCACGCTGTGAGCCAGCACTTGAATTTTCAGGCTACTTTTTAAGATGTTAATTCTATGTCCTTGAATGTCTTTGTGTCAATCTCCGAAGACATATCTGTTTGTATTGACAATTTGTACCCATACATTGGTTCTGCCTCCCGGGGTATTTTGACTGGTTTAGGAGCTCGGATCTGGTACGAGGAAGCGCAATTCCCACGGAGAAATAAATCTATGGTTGGCGAGTGAGGGAAGGTTCGTACGGACTAACTTCTGTTGGAAAATTTAAAAAAATAGCCAGGAGGCAGACGGCAACACCATTCTGTACGCTGGCAGATACGCCAGGCCAGTGCCGCTTGCCGATTGCGCTTGCCTGCAGGCAAGTGCAACCAAAGGGTTGATAGGGGTTATCCCAACGCGTATTATTTATACACCTGTGCGCTTGCGGCATTGTACAAAAATGTTCATGAACAGATTCGCCTACAACGATCATCGTTTTCCATTCCTAACGTTCCCAACTGACTTCTTGATAGATTGCCTATTTCCTCTTAACCCACAGCTTGATAGTGTGTACAATCTTGACAAAGATTTTCTGGATGGCCTTACGGATGATCAAACCACCACCGAGCCTCGTTGGACGAGATGCTTGGCGCCCTCTCCCTCCCTTTCCACTTTTTTCCTTCCACCCATGCGGGGCACGCCCCGACCTTCTAGCCGTATTGCTTGTGTCCAATCCTCTGCACAGGTGACCGGGGTGGGGTCCGGGGGGGCGGGTCCTACAAACAACTTCTCTATGGGCTGCCAGGAAGTCACTCAGATGTCTGCAGCTGCTGGATGGATCCATATGGTGGCGGACTTGAATTCAGGGCAATTGCTAACTCTGATGATGTACAAGCTGCAGGGGGGGGTTAGGGGGGGGGGGGGGGGGGGGGGGTGCTCGTTCCAATCATGTAATTGCGAAGTCTGCAACGGCTGATGGGGATCCAAATGGTGGCTGGACTTTGAGG